>JAODAL010025731.1:0-58055 GCA_025379985.1 Phyllomedusa bahiana | reverse complement strand
AAAATTTATATTCTATTGTGCAATCCATGTGTAAGATGGTTAATTAATATATTAAAGAGAAGAGGGCCCAATATTGACCCCTGTCGCACCCCACTAGTAAAAGGGATCCAGTCTGAGGTTGTACCACTAATCACCACTCTTTGTTTTCTATTACTGAGCCAGTTACTTATCCACTTTCACAAACAATTTCTCCCAGTCCGAGCATTCTCATTTTACTTACCAAACTTTTATGTGGCACAGTATCAAATGCTTTAGAAAAATCTAGTTATGTGACATTCAATGCCTCACCCTGATCCAGTCTAGAACTAACCTCCTCAAAGAAGCTGATGAGATTAGTTTGACAGGACCGATCCTTCATAAACATATGCTGGAACAAAGTTATACATTTTATTTTCAGTAAGATACTCTAGGATGGCATCTCTTAGAAAACCTATAACCTACAATAGAGGTTAAACTTACCAGTCTGTAGTTTCCTGGATTACTTTTTCATTCCTTTTTGTATATTGGCACCACATTTGCTATATGTCAATCCTTTGGGACATACCCCATTATTATACAGTCCATAAATGTTAAAAATAGGGGCCTGCCTATCACATTACTTATTTCCCTTAGGACATGGAGGTGTATACCATCAGGACCTGGTGATTTGTCTATTTTAATATTCTTAAGGCGGAACTGTACTTCTTCCTGGGTTAGACAGGAAACATTTAAGGTGGAGTTCACCATATCCCTCTGTTCATCAACAGGAAGGTCATTTTCCTCAGTAAATACAGTGAAGAAATAATTGTCAAATAGGTTTTCTTTCTCCTCATCGCCCTCCACAATGCCTCCCTCACTACTTTTCAAAGGGCCAACATTTTCCGTTTTAATCTTTTCCCAATTTTTAAAAAATTTTTAAAAAATTTTTTGGGGGTTTTGTTTTACTCTCTTTGGAAATATTTTCTTTCATTTCCCCCCAGCTTTGCTGTTTTTTAAATCTTTAAATGTAAAATATTTTATTTTTTCCTTTTTGTTTTTTAGTCCCATTCTTTTCCCCTTCCTTTTTAATAGCGAAACATTTTTGGGTTATTTTTTGGGCCCCCCTTTTATCTCTGTTTATCCACATTGGGGTTTTTTTTTTTTAAAATCATTTTATTCCCCATAAGGTATGTCCCTCTCACCAGTGGGTGCTTAAGATTTTTTTTGAAATTTTTGCCATTTTTTTTTTCTGCTTTTTTTTTTTGAAGATCTTTCCCCAAGTAAATTGGGGTTTAAAGGGAAACCTTTTTTTTGCGTTTAAATTAGCCTTCCTAAAATTATTTTTTTTGTGGCCCCTCGAAAAGGGATACCCTATTGAAGGAAAATTGGTTTTTTAAAACATATTGTGGTAACTATTTCCTAATTTTCCCCCAAAAACCTAAAAACTTGTTTTTTTGATGGGCCCCTTTTTTAGTTAATATTAAGCCCAAACTTTGGCCTTCCCTTTAGTTGCCCTCCTGACCAGGGGGGGAAAAAAAAATTTTATTTTGTTTTTTAAAAAAAAACCTTTTTGGGCTTTTTGAGGGGCCACAGGTTTCATTTTTCCTTTTTTTTGTCGGGGAAAGGGGAAGTCGTCCATAAAAAAAAAACCTCATTAGATTAGAATCTCTTTTATTTGTTGTTGAATACATGTTTAAGGGGTTTCTTTTATATTTGTTGGCCTATGGGCACCCCCCCTTTTTTAGAGTTTTTTTAACTTTTTTTTCCCCCCCATTTATCAAAACATAACCCCCCCCCCATGTTTTTTCCCTGTATCTATTTTTCCGCATTGTTGGCTTTAGAAAGGATTTTAAAAAAGACATACCCCTCCCCCTTTCCCGCTTTTTTTTTGTTTTCCCTTTTTTCAAAACCCAAACGGAAAACCCTGAAAGGGTTAAAATTTTTCCAGTCAAAAGTCTCTTCCCCCTTGTTCAGTTATCCCCACTAGCTAATTTTTTTCAGAGATTGCTAGATTGATTTCTAATTTTACATACATTTTTTTTAAAGGCTATTTTGCCCCCCCGTTCGGGAAAACAGAAAAGTAAAACTTTCTAAATCCCAATTACATTGGATTTGGAGCTTACTTGTGTTGGATCACAAAATTTTAAAATTTTTACGTGGATAAAAAAGTTTTCAGCCCCCTTTACATTTTTCACTCTTTGTTTCTTGCAGTTTTTTGGTAAGACCCAAAAAGTTATTTTTTTGCTCATTAATGTCACTCTCCCCCCCTTTGAAAAAAAAAAAAACAAAATGTAGATTTTTTTGCAAATTTTTTTTAAAAAATTAATAATGAAATATCACATGTTTTTAAAAATTTATTCAAAACCCTTTGTTGTTCCCATTTATTTAACCCCCATGTTGTAAATTTCCCTTTCACCCTCCTTGGATGGTTTTTCCCCTTCATTGGGTCCAGCTGTGTTTAAATTTTAAACTAAAGGGGAACTTGATTAGGAAAGGCACCCACCCTTCTTTCAAAATATTTTGTGTGTTCTACAAATCTCTTTACCGTTTTAGAACTGGCTGTCAAGGCAAGTTTTTTTACATTTTTTTTTTTTTCCAATCTTTAAAGGTTTTTACCCAATTAAAAATTTAAAAAGCCCAGAAAAATTCGCCAGCACATCCATTGTTACAACTGATATGAATACTAGTAACAGCCACTGTGGCTGCAATAAAGATTGCCAAAAAGACAAAGAGTATCATATATGAAACTTGACGCTTACACGCCAGTTCTGAATCGATATGGAGGAGTTTAGAGTATGACAGTATGCATGAAAGAGTGTAATGCACCAAACTTTGTTTCAACCATGGTATGGATTTACATGTCAGTTTTGCGCCAAACTTTGGCGCATTCTTTGTGCATTTTCGGCGGGATTAAAAGTTCTTTTTCTAATGCAGAATGCAAACCCGTTTTTGGGGTTTGATATCCCCTACAGGGGGGTAATACGGGTTAGCGTTGCTCCCGGGGTCCATGTGGTTAGGGGGGCCCCATGCCCCCGGGGGAGCTGTACTGCGTCCGCTACACGGTAAAAACCGTCCTGGGCCCCGGCAGTGAAATTAAAAAGTTCACTGCGGGGGCGGGGAGCTGAGGGGGCCCCCCGCTGCTACCTTTGGAACATCCGGGAATTCAGGCCCCAGCGTTTTTGAGGAAAGGCCTGCCCGGGGTAGCAGAACGGGCCCGATCGCTCCGCTTGCTATTCCCCTTTCCGGCCCCCCCGTGATCAAAGGGGCGGCGCGGTGACGTCACAAACCCGCCAACCGCGCTGAGAAAAGAGGCTGCCCGAGAGGCTGCAGCGGGGCGCATCGGGGGAAAGTGGGGCCCAAAGGGGGGTAAGGGATTTCTTTTTTACTGCCCCTAAGCCTCCCTATTTTACCCCTTAAGCCGTGATACCTCCTAAGCCCTCTGTATTAAACCCCCCAAGTCGGCCCGGGATTCCCCTAAGCCTGCCATATTTCCCCTAAGCCGGCCGTATACCCCTAAGCCTGCCGTATACCCCTAAGCCCGGCCGTATACCCCCTAAGCGGCCGATTTAACCCCTAAGCCCCCTGTATACCCCTAAGCTGCCGTATACCCCCTAAAAACGGCGTTTTACCCCCTTTAAGCTTTCCGTATACCCCTATGCCGGCCGTATACCCCTAAGCCCCTGCATACCATTAAGCCTGCCGTATACCCCTAAGCCTGCGTTTAACCCCCCAAGCCTGCCTGTATACCCCCTAAGCCGCTGTATTCCCCTAAGCCTGCCGTATACCCCTAAGCTGCCGTATACCCCCTAAGAAGCCTTTATACCCCTAAGCCTTCGTATTTCCCTAAGCGGCATATACTCCCCTAAGCCTGCCGTATACCCCTAAGCCTGCCGTATACCCCTAAGGGCCCCCCTGTATATTCCCTAAGCCACCTGTATACCCCTAAGGGCCCGCCGTTTTACCCCTAAGCCTGCCGTATACACCCCAAGCCCCCTGTATACCCTAAGCCTGCGTATACCCCTAAAACCGGGGCCATGTACCCCTAATCCTGCCGTATACCCCCTAAGCGCCTGTATACCCTAAGCTGCTATACTCCCTAAGTTGCCGTATACTCCTTAGCCTGATGTATACTCCCTAAGCCTGCTGTATACTCCTAAGCCTGCCGTATACCCCAAGCCTGCCGTATATCCCAAGCTGCGTAATCCCAAGCCTGCCGTATACCCGCTAAGCTACGTATACCCGCTAAGGCTGCTGTATACCTCTAAGCCTGCCTGTATACCCAAAAGCCCGCCTGGTTACCCTAAGCTGCTGCATACCCCCTAAGCCTGCCTGCATACCCCCTAAGCTTGCTTTATATCCCCCTAGCTTGCCTTTATATCCCCGTAGCTTGCCTTTATATCCCCCTAGCTTGCCTTTATAGACCCCTACTCTATATTATAAAATATAACTTGTATTATTTATCTTTTAAAAAAAAAAAAAATTATAGTCAAAAAGGCGCCTATTATCCAAACCATGCTACATTGTGTTTGTAAGGGAAGTCTAACCTATGCAAAACCCTACACTCACTAATTAGGCGGAGTATTCGTCCCGAAAGGGTCGGCCCCACCTTGTGGAATGGCCCTGTTAGATCCTACACAATCCCTTAACAGGCGTAATCTAACACTTATCCCTGTCTAACAAAATATACAGTAACTACAGGGGAATTTTTAGGAGCTATTCCAGCTCAAAGCAGGTGATAAATCAGTAAACCATACAGTTCAGATAAGAACTCCAATTAATGGGTTCCAGTGTTTAAACATCCAAATGAAAAGACAATATATCATATTGGATCATACGACCTTAGTTTTGTTTCTCCGATTCATCCATATTGTCCCGGCCCGACGCGTTTCCCCCCGTTTAATAATTCCGGGGTTCATCAGGGAAGTATTCACCTCATATGGATAAAAGGCAGCGGCGGTCAGGATATCCCCGCTTAATACATAGATGCATCCTGCTACATAAGAGTCCAGCCTACCTTATATGCAAGCCGGCTGAAGAGTCTTCCGATGTTCGGCGTGCCGGTTTGTGTACTGCGCATGCGTTAGCATAAGGGCAATGCCATAGCAACGAGATTACTTCCGGTTATGCGCGCTGAGCTCAAATGGAGCTCCGACTCCGTCTGGGTGAGTTTGTATACTGCGCATGCTTTTAGCATTGGGCGATTCCCATAGCGACGGGATTTCTTCCGGTCATGCGCACTGAGCTCCGCTGGAGCTCCGACTCCGTCTAAGTGTTGCCGTCACAGCCGGCATATCGACATGTCCACTACGTCTGTGTTAGCTATCACATTAGTTGATTGTGTTTCCTAGGATACATATACTGCCAGCGCATGCGTAATAGAAATGTAGATTTTGTACGGTATTAAGTTTATATCAGGTTAGTGCAATTTCTTTAAACAAAAAACTGCTTGGCACGTCATGCTACTTATGTCTAGCAGGACACACACTTGCCATGGCAGAAAGCACTTAATCCAACCGTAATAGAATCATTTGCACCAATGAGCAGATGCCCACACATATGTTGCCAGACTCAGGTAGCCATTAACGATAGACTTAATTCCCACTGGGCTAGATACATATGTAAGTAAAGATAAAGATAGGGGTCTATGACTATCTCGTCATGATTGGTCCCCTTGAGACAATTAATATATTTTATGCTAACTGAATAGTAAGAACCTATGGGTACATTCTTCAAATGAAACAGCCAAAGTATAGGGTTTCATTCAGACCCTCGGGCTGTAAAGATTTTAGGCGGTACATTCACTCCGTCTCTTTACAGAGCAACCTTTTATCGATGTTCCCCTTTCTGGATGTCGTTTTGATTTTTTCAATACACAAAAACACTATGCCGGTTATGTTTCCCTCATGTTCCTGCCACACGTGTCTGGATAGAGTGGTCTCTCTTTTATGTCGAACATCTCCCATATGCTCACCTATTCTTATTTTCACCCGGTCGGGTAGTTTTACCCACATACTGCTTTCCCCAGCTACATTAAAATAGATAACCACCCCTCCCTCCGGCAAATTTATAAATTCCTGATCTCAAACGATTGTCCAGTTACATTACCCTTTTTAATTGCTTTGTTTGACGAATAAACTTGGGAGAAAATACGGGTTTCCACATCTGAACATTTCCGAGGGGCTTACGATCTAACCAGGTCCCTACTGGTCTCAATAGGGTAAAATGGCTATGTACAAGCCTGTCCCTCAGGGACCTACCCCTCCTGTATGTCACCTGAGGTCTCGGAGACAGACAGTTGCGGAGATCGGGGTCTGATCTCAGTATACCCCAATGTTTTCGCAGAATCTTCACCACCTCGCCATTCAAATTGTCAAAAGTCCCTATGATTCGGAAATTGTTTGCTTCATCCATTCCGTTTCTTTGGGATTTTCTCGGGTTCAATAAGGCATTTCTATCTTTACTCAGGGCATTTAAAGGCTATCTGTAGCGTAGATAAGGGATAACCTCTTTCTAAGAATCTGTCCCGTAAATCACCTGCTTGTCTATGAAAGTCCACCATCTTAGAACAATTCCTGCGTACCCTTCGGTACTGACCTTTTGGTATTCCCTCTTTCAACCTCCTGGGGTGATGTGATTCCCATCTCAAGAGGCCGTTGGTAGATTTTTCTTTCCTATAGGTACGGGTGTGTATAAAACCCATGCTATCTTTGTAGATCTTTAAATCAAGAAAAGCTATCTCAGATGCTTGGATCTCAGATGTTAATTTAAGACCCACTTCGTTGTCATTCAGTACATCGATGAACTCCTTAAATGACGCCCTCGTGCCCAGTATAAGATTTTCTTGGTGTGTATTTCCATCTCCTCTCCAAACACCAGGACCCTTTCCCACCAGCCCAGGAACAAATTAGCATATATGGGAGCGCAGGGGCTCCCCATAGCCGTGTCCCTGAGCTGGTGGTAGATCCTGGGTCCGAAGAGGAAGACGTTATGGGTCAACGTGAACTCCAAAAGTTTCAGCACTAGTGTATTGTGTTTTTCAAATTGACTCCCTCTCATCTTCAGAAAGTACTCAACGGCATGTAGGCCCCAGTGGTGTGGGATGCTGCTGTACAGTGCTTCCACATCCACTGAGGCCAGATAGACGTCCTGCTCAATATTAATCCCTTCTAATTTTTTCAGAAGGCCAGACGTGTCCCTTAGATAAGATGGTAGGGAAGTGACAAAATCTTTCAATATTCTGTCAACATAAATCCCCACATTTTGTGTGAGTGACTGAATGCCCGATACTATAGGGCGTCCTTTGAGAGGGGTAAGTCCCTTATGTATTTTAGGGAGGGAGTAAAAAGTCGCTATCTGTGGATTTTGTGGCAAGAGATAACGCGCTTACCCCCAACGAATCCCTCATCAATCCCTTAATCACAATCATCTTAGCCCCTCCAAAAATTTTTCATGTTTCTTCATAAGGGCCATGTACCCCTTTGCCCCCAAGGGCCGTAAATAGGGAAATATTTTATGTGCCCTTTTACATTTTCCCCCCCCTTATCAGAGGGTTTTTTTACTTTTGTGGATCTGACTCTAAGTTTTCGGGGCCTTCTGTTTAATTAGTTAGATTAGATGAATACTTTATCCCAAATTTTTTTTGGAAAAGTAATTTAATCACGGTAACCCTTTTTTGGAAAACCCCATAAATTTCCGGGAGTATTTGGGGGAGGGGAACCCTGTGTTTTAACTTGGATTTTGGGGACCAACATGGCCCCCTTCTCCTTCATCCAAACCATAGGTCCAAAATTGGGAGTCTAAATTTGAGATCCAGATTTTGATACTTGTGTTCATTTTTCCCAAAAATTTTGATCCCCATTTAATTTTTCGTACAAATGGGTTTATATTTTTGACCCAGTTAAATTCTTTTAAATTTTAGTTGGGACGAATGTACCTTTGGGAATACTTTAATTTCCCCAGTGTTACGGGGCCTTTGGGACAATTAAATTCCTGGGTTTTTCCTTTTTTTTCTCCCTTTCCCAAATTTATTTTTGGGTTTTTGAAAAGTGGATTCCGAGTGTATAGGGGGGGTCCCTTTGGGCTAAAAAAAAAATCCGGGAAAATTTATGTTTCTTTTAAAAATGTTCCGTGATCTAATTTACTTACCCCAAAAAAATTTGGGGGGAAGTATTATCTAATCTAAAAAATGAAACAGAAAACCCCAAGAAAAATTAAGTCAGTCCCAAATAGTAATAAAACCCCCTTAAGGGGGGGGGAAGGGATCTGGGGTCCTAAAATATTCCCTTTTGTGTGGGTCTTGGAGGGGGAAAAATGGAACTGATTCATGGGGTTTTTTAAAACACCTACCTATGGGAAAGAAACATCTACCCCCCAGCCTCTTGGATGGGAATCCCTCACCCCCGGGGTTGAAAGAGGGAATCCCCAAAAAGGTCATACCGAAGGGTCGCAGGAATTTTTTCTAAGTGGTGGGTTTCATAGACAAAAGGGGGATTTTCGGGAAAAGATTCTTTTGAAAGAGGTTTTTACCTTATCTAGTAAGATCTGAGGGACAGGCCCTTGACATAGCATTTTAACCCCATTGAGGACCCAGTAGGGAACTGGGTTGATCGTAAAAGGGGGCCCCCCCCCGGGGATGATCAGATTTTGGGCAACTGTATCTTCTGCAAGTTTTTTCTCAAACTAAGCAATTCAAAAGTAAGTAACTGGACAAAACGTTTGAGATCAGGGGAAATTTTGAATTCCGGACGGGGGGGGGTGGTTTATCTATGTGGTGTCCGGGGGGAAGCAGATGTAGGTAAAACTACCCGACCAGTGAAAAAAAAGAAAGGTGAGCATTGGGGGTTTTTCGCATAAAAAAAAGACCACTCTTCCCGACAGTGGGCAGGAACTGAGGGAAACAAAACCCGGGCATAGTTTTTGTGTATTGAAAAAATCAAACGACACCAAAAAAGGGAACATCGATAAAAGGTTTGCTCGTAAAGAGAGGGAGTGAATGAAACCGCCTAAAATTTTTTACAGCCCGGGGGTCTAATAAACCTATACTTTGGCTGTTTCATTGAAGAATGTACCATAGGTTCTTACTATTCAGTTAGCATATATATATTAATTGTCTCGAGGGGACCAATCATGACGAGATAGTCATAGACCCCTATCTTTATCTTTACTTACATATGTATCTAGCCCAGTGGGAATTTAGTCTATCATTAATGGCTATCTGAGTCTGGTAACATATGTGCGGGCATCTGCTCATTGGTGCCAATGATTCTATTTAGGGTTTGGGGTTATTTTGCTTTCTGGCCGGGGCAAGTGTGTGTCCTGCTAGACATAAGTAGGCATGATCGTGCCAAGCAGTTTTAGTTTAAAGAAATTGCCCTAACCTGATATAAACTTAATGACCGTAAAAAATCTGACATTTGCTATTACGCATGCGCTGGCAGTATATGTATCCTAGGAAACACAATCAACTAATGTGATAGCTAACACAGACGTAGTGGACATGTCGATATGCCGGCTGTGACGGCAACACTTAGACGGAGTCGGAGCTCCAGCGGAGCTCAGTGCGCATGACCGGAAGAAATCCCGTCGCTATGGCATCGCCCTAATGCTAACGCATGCGCAGTATACAAACTCACCCAGACGGAGTCAGAGCTCCAGCGGAGCTCAGCGCGCATAACCGGAAGTAATCTCGTTGCTATGGCATTGCCCTTATGCTAACGCATGCCATACACAAAACCGGCACGCCGAACACCGGAAGACTCTTCAACCGGCTTGCATATAAGGTAGGATGGACTCTTATGTAGCAGGATGCATCTATGTATTAAGCAGGGATATCCTGACCGCCGCTGCCTTTTATCCATATGAGGTGAATACTCCCCTGATGAACCCCGGAATTATTAAACGGGGGGAAACGCGTCGGGACGGGACAATTTGGATGAATCGGAGAAATGAAACTAAGGTCGTATGATCCAATATGATATATTGTCTTTTCATTTGGATGTTTAAACACTGGAACACATTAATTGGAGTTCTTATCTGAACTGTAGTGGGTTACTGATTTATCACCTGCTTTGATCTGGAATAGCTCCTATTATTCCCCTGTAGTTACTGTATATTTTGTTAGACAGGGATAAGGTGTTAGATTATCGCCCGGTAAGGGATTGTGTAGGATCTAACAGGGCCATTCCACAAGGTGGGGCCGACCCTTTCGGGACAATTACTCCGCCTAATTAGGTGAGTATAGGGTATTGTATAGGGTTAGACTTCCCTTACATACACGAAGTGTAGCGGTGTTAGGATATATAGGTCGCTTTTTGACTATAAAAATTTTTTTTTTTAAAAGATAAATAATAAAGGTTATATTTTTTTTTTATAGAGTTTGGTGCTTTTCCTTCAGTGATATTGTTTATTCACAAACTCGTTGGTAGTGTATCCAAATATTACTCAGTGACTGCTTTATAGCCCCCTAGCCTGGCTTTATAGCCCCCTAGCCTGCCTGCATCGCCCCCAAGCCGGCCTGCATAGCCCCCTAAAGGCTGCCTATATAGCTCTAAGTCTGCCTGCCTGAATATCCCCATAGCTACCGTGAAGCCTGTCTGCCTAAATAGCCCCCAAAAGCTGCGCTACCGATATGGCCCCTATAGCCCACCTACCCCTGTCTACCTGTATGGCTCCCTATAGCTACCTAAACCCTGCCTGCCTATATGGGCACTCTATTGGCCACCTAAACCTTGCCTATTTGGGGCCCCATATATCCTATCTAAACCCTGCCTGCCTAAATGGACCCATATAGCCAGGGGGGCAGTTTCTGGGAAAAGTCAGGATTCTAAGATATTTGTGTCTAAATCGCAGGGACAATGGTCGGGGAGATGTCATCATGATGGCGGACTGGACCGGTTAGAACAAAGGGGAAAGTCAACGACTTGTCAAGAAACGTCACCTGTGAGTCACAAGATTTTAACTACACTGTAATCACTTATAATGTCTACAGAGTCTGTGTCACTGGTGTCTAGCACTATATGGTCACTGTATGGTGGTAAAAATACAGTCTTTCCCGAGCCTGTTTACACTGGTATCTACCGTATATGGTCCCCTATATGGCGTACTATTGGGCTTTGTGTACTGATCATAATAGTGTAGGGTATTATTCAGTCACTACGTTTTAATTTGTGGTCATGTTCTGGCGGTATAATCCGGTCCATATGTAATTAGTTTTATGGTAAGTTGGTTTTGGTATAGTGGATTTTGTTTGGTAGCAAAAAAAAAGTGAGATGTAGGGGGGGTATTTACCCCTTGTTTTAATCAACAGCATTTCCGGTCCCAGGCCCGGTTATCAGGGAGGGGGCGGGGGGGGGGGGGGGGTGGGGGCCCCCCACCCAAAAAAGTTTCCCTTTGGGGGGCCGGCTTTCTTTTTTTTTACCCCCCCCCTGTTCCATATTTTTTGTTGGACGGGGCAAAACTGTTTTTAGGGCTGAAAATATGCCACAAAATTGTGCAGCCCCATTCATACATGTTGCCCAAAAAATACAGCAGCACCACGGCACAAAAGGGCCCTTTCCAAAACTTTAAAAATTCATAAAACATTTCAATAGCACAATGAAATTTGTTTTAAGTCCCAAAGCGGGGTGCGCGTATTTTTTGTGAAGTCTCATCTAAGAAGCTACAGAGACTCTGTACACCACCAGAACGGTTAGCCCAAAACTCGCATGTCCTCCATAGCAACCAATCATTTTTGATAACGCTGAATCAAGAACATTTTCTCACTTTCGGGTTGGCTATTTTTTTGCCTTTTTTTTTCCATGATCCCTAAGTTTTAAAATTTTTTTAAAATTTTTAAAAATTTTCCCTTTCTTAAAAAATATAAGGAAAATTTGAAAAACCCAAAAATCTTTTTTTTGCATTTTTTTTAACTTATTTTTTGTTTAATAGCAAAAATGTACCACAAAATTTTTTTTTACTTTGTCATTTTTTCCATTAGGGAAACCGCTTTTTAGGGGGTTTTTTTATAAAATTTTAGTGTCATTGATAAAAGGCCCATAAATTGGAATTTGTACTGTTTTTTTTTGTTTTTTTTTTAAATAGCTTATTTTACATTTTGCCCCTGTAAGGAAAGAAAAAGACTTCTGGGGGAATTTTTTTGTTGTGTTTTTTCCCCCTTGAAACCTTTGCTGATATTTTTATCTCCATTAAAAGGGAAATACACCCACTTAAATTTCCCACTGCAAAGCAAATTCGGATCTTTAAGACCCAGAAAGCATCTGCAAATCCCCGAGTCCCAACGATCATGTGATCACTGAGATCTGGAAACAAAAAGCTTATTTAGAACCTTTATCTCTGGGAAAAAGCAGGGAAAATTGTAACAGAATACATTTCTCACCCTTTAGGACTAGTGCTGATTTAATTATTATCGACAAAGCTGAAATCGGAAAAGGGGTTTTTATTTTGATCAAATTTTTCGATCACGCAAAAATTTAGTGAAAATCTGGGGCCATAATCTTTTAAATTATCGCGCCATTTTAAAGCGCTTCCGTCATTTGGGGGCCCAGCAAACAGCTTAGAGAAAACAGCAGGGTGAGCTGTGTTGCAACGTCATACGGGGATGTGCATAAAATTGCGATTGGCCCGGGGAAAAAAATCACATGACCCTTTTTACATAAACGGGCCCTTTCCTTTTTCCACATAAAGTGGTGTCAGTGTCCATGGGAGTAGGATGTGTCCGGTCCCCGTCCAAACACCACAAAATTTGGGGGTTCAAATTTTTCACACAGACACAAATGCTTTTAGCGGGAAAACATTAAAACCCTTAGGTAGATTAGAATTTGCAGTTTTTTTGGGTTATTTTGGTTTGGAATCTGGGCGTGTAAAGTCACAGGGGGGGGGGCCCGTGGGCGAACACAGCCCAACTTTTTAAAAAGGATAGTGGGATATTTTTGGCAGCCCAAAATTTTGTTTAGACATTGTATTCAATGGCTTTTTTATTAACATTTTTCCTGGGTAAAAATATTATTTTGTATTTTGGGGAAACTGAATTTATATTAGGAAAAGATCTTTTCTAGAACAACAGGGTATTTGATGGGTTTAAAAAATTTCCACTTTTATTTTTCCTATACTTTTCAAAAAGGTGTTTTTTTTCATTTTGGGGGCCCCTCCATTTTTGTTGATAGAGGCACCTTGCATTTAAAAATTTTAAAATACAGAAATTGTTTTTTTGTTTGAGGGATTTGAAATAGCTGTGATTTGCCGTTTTTTTATAAGAGATTTTCCAAACTCTTCAAAACCTTCTAAAAATTTTTTACCCTTTGTAAAAAAGGAGCAAAAATTGCGGGGGTAAGCGAGCAAAGAGGGGGAAAGGAAAAGGGAGGAAAGAGGTACGAAAAAGGGTTTTCCTTTCCCAGTGCGGGCCGACAAAAAACGATCCAAACGATGGGGTTGTGGGACTGTCGGGCCTGTCAAACGCTGGGTCAGGGTCCCTGTGAATCTCAATAACGAACAGCGTCGCCAATCTGTTCTTCAGTGGTTAATGCAACCTGCACCCAGCAGTCTTACCTCGTCGTCCCCCAAAGTCACGGCACAAATGTCGTCATCAGCATCATCAGCATCTGTCCACATGAAGCGAAGGCAGCCCAAATGTCAACTCGTGTACCCACCACTGTGGATAATCCTTTTTTCTGAAGACCTCTTTGATGAAAAAAATGCGGTTGGGGTCAGAAGGCATGTTAAAAGATCAAAGGCCAAAGAGGATGATTTTCTCTGCTCTGAACCCAGTTACTGATGCCATCAGGGGAGGAGAAGGAAGCGGTCAATCGGCAAAAATCCCGGGCGGTCGGCAACGCCTTGCAGTCCCCTTTTGCTTTTTAGCCCGCAGTCCTGGATGCAGAAAGTCAGGACGACCAAGTCACCTGTGTTGATAGATTAGATGATGATGACGACATTGTGGATCCATCGTGGTCTTTTCCGCAGAATTTGCTTGCGGGGCACTTCATCACTGGACGAGGAGGAAGACGATGGGGTAGTGTCAATACGGGTCCCGCTTCAAAAAGGGAGAGGGTGGTCGTAGAAGTCCGCTGATATGATTCCGCCAGCCACGGTCAGCGGAAACCCCTCTCCTCACTTATCACCATCGAAAAGGCCCAGGACCTCTCAAGCCTGGGCCTTCTTTGAGCAAGCCTCTGATTTCACCCCCGTGTCATATGCCGCCTTTGCCAAAACGCATCAGTAGAGGCTAGAATCTTAGGTGTTTAACCACCACCAACATGTCTAGTCACATACATCGAATGCATTAGTTGAAATGGAAGCAAAAACTTGGCCAAAAAAGGCCACACCGATGCCGGGCTTCCACCCACTGTCACACCCTCTGTCTCCGCCTCCTCCTCCTCTGCCACCACCAAGCGTTCCTCAGCTGCCCATGTCTCTCAGAGTCATGATCAGGGATTTAGCCTCCGCTTTTAGCCTCCACCGTCGCCGAGTACCACCAGCACCACCAGAAGACCCAACTACACCTTCTCCTTCCGCATTTGACGACCTGCATGCCCTACAGTGGCCGTCTAGCAGCCAGCCTTCTGTCTTCCAGGTTTGGGAGCAGAAGAAACACTTTAAACCCAAACCATCCCAAAGCCAAAAGCCTGAATGTCGGCATTGCCCGGGTTTTTTGGGCCTTTAAAAATTTGTTCCCTTTCCGTTTTGGTAAACACAGATGAGTTCCCCCACGCCACGGCCCTTCCCTGCCCCCAATCCAAGATGCCGAGCGGGCCCTTTCTTTGCCAAAAAAAAAGCCGTTCCCTCCCCCTGGCCAGCCCACGTGTCATCAAATTTTTTAAAGCGCTTTTTCTCATCTGTGCCCGGGGAAAAGTCCATCTCACCCCCGCCCAAAAGGTTAGAAAAGACCCAAGGCTCTAAAAACTCTGTGACAGTTTAAACGGGGTGAGTGGTGGGATGTCTCGGGGGGGGTGACAGTGGTTCAGGTCGGCGCTTTCACTTTCAAAACTGCGGGTTGGGCAGGGCTTTTTCCCCCCAAGGGTCCTCGGGTTTGGCATCATGGGCCCAGGACCCCCGGGCCCCAATTTAAAATTTAACTTTTCTTGGAGACCGCCCCACACACAGGCAGGAGCTGTGGAGGGCCCTCCCCCCAAATTGGGGGAACCCGAGCCTGGGGGGGTGACAAAAACCCGGGGGTCCCAGGAAAGGGTTGGTGTGCGAAAAACGGGGTTAAAATTTTCTGCGGGGCCCCCCTTTAAGATCGGTAGGCTGGAGAAACATCATTTGCCTCCCACAGTATAAACCTGGGTCGCCCCAGAAAAAAGCCCCTCCCCCGGGTCGGGAAACCCCCGCTGGGGAAAGGCCGAGGTTAAATTTCCCGCCCCTTTTCCGCCGTTCCCCCCCCTGCTTCGTCCCGCCTGGCTGTGTTGCGGGCGTCAGCTGGGCCCTTTCCCCGTAAACCCTTTCCAATGTTGTTTGTGGCAACACGCGGAATTCCACCCCCCCACATGTCCAGCGTTTGAGGCAGAAAGCGAAATGCCATTACCAGAAACGAAGTGAAAAATTTGGCCTGACAAGCAGCGGTCGGTCCTCGCTTTTGAGGCCCCGGGAGAGTGGGGGGCCAGGTGAAAAGCTCTGCACCTTTCCTTGCCCTTTTGAAAAAGCCACAAAAATTGGTTAGTGCAGACAATCCCCCTTGTCAGCATGAGCATTTGGTGATCTTATTTTCGGGAAACGATTTTTGGGGACACTAAAGGAAACATCGGGGTCCCCCCAGCGGGGAAGGGGGAGGGGACACAAAATGCGGACAGGGAAAGCCTTTTCCCCGTCAAACCCACAAGGCCCGACTTTTCTAAATTTTAAACGGTCTTCTTTGGGCAGTGTTTGGGTTTCCCAGTGTTTGTGCAAGGGGGGCCCCCCCCGCATACCCCTCGGGGTTTCCCCATCACCCTGAGGCAAGCCCCAGGGCTGTGTTGAAGCTTTGCCGGAGGAAGCGGGGGGGGGAAAGGGGAAAGGGTTATTCCAAGACACCGACGTTTACCGATTTTCCCTCCCGGGAAAAAGGGGTTTGGGCAAATTTGGGGGCGGAGGGGAAGATGGGGAAAGACAGTTTGCTATTCCCCTTTTGGGACCCAAAGTTTGGGAAACAAGGCCCCATCTACAATTGGTGTTGGGTGCTCCATTTCCCCCAAAAAATGTTTCCTCGCTTTAAAGGCCATCAAAAATGAACAAAAGTTACTGGGGGGCCCACCCCCCCTGGATCCCCGGTACAAAAAAAAAATTAGAATTTTCCCTTCCCACCCCCCCAAAAACAGAGAGAAAAATGCAGGAAAGGGAAGACCTTGTTGATTGATAAACGGGGAAAATTCTGTTGGTTTTTCCCTCTTTTCTTCAAATGCCCAACGGTGAAACATCGTCAGCGAATAGCAGACGAGAGTGAAAATTTCCCTTTTTAGCGGCAGCAGCGGGCGGGGGGTTGAAAAACCCAAAATGGGTGACCTCTGGCCCAATCTTTATTTTCCCAAACCTCCCCAACGAACCCTTTTGCAGGGGGCACACTTTCCCAATACACAGAAAACCGCTTTTAAGTTTTTGGGGCACGACATTTCTGCGTCTAAACCACCGATGTTTTTGTATGTTTTCCGGACCCAAATTAGACTTCTGGGTACCCAAAGGGGCAAAGGGGTCCGAGCTCGCTCCCCCGACTGAGGTGTTTTTCCTTTGCCCAGCAGCCAGCGTAAATATCTGAGCGGCCCTTCCCAAAAAAGTGGAGTTGTCATTACAGACAAACGAATCCTTTCCCAAATTCTGGGATCGTTTTTTTTTTCCCATAAAAGAGGGTTAAAAGGCATGGATTCTGATGTTTTTGGGTGGAAAAAATTCCCCCCGGGGGCACCGTTTATTTTGCCGGTTTTTTACTTACACCCTTTTCAAACAAAAATTGGCCCTTCTTAAAAATTTTTTTTTAAAATGATAATTTTCTTACTGCAAATTTTTTTTTTCTAATTTCCCCAAAATTTTCATTTTGGGTTTTGCTGTGGGGGAGATTTGTAAAAACAGAAAGGGTTTAATGAAAAAAACCCTTTTTTCCTTTTACTCCATTCATCTTTAAAAATTTTTCCCCATGTCAATGGTTTTGGGGCCCATGTTGCTGTGAGGAAACAGCTTTTATATGGTCTTTGGAACAAAAATTTTGGGGCTTTTAAGTGCCATTTCTCCCTCAATTTTTTAAAAGGGGCTGAGAAGTCTTTTTTTAAAATTTTTTTTGGGGTAGGGTTTGCTGTGAGATACAGCTAAAATTACTGGTCCTTTTGGAACGGGAAAATGTGGTTTTTAAAAAGGGGCCCTTTTTCCTCCCTCAAAATTTTAACGGGGTGGTGGAAGTTTTTTTTATAATTTTTTGGGGGTCATGGTACTATGGATAAAAGCTAAAATCATGGCCCTTTTGGGAAAAGAAATGTGGTTTTTTTAAGTGGAATTTCCCCCTCAAAATTTTTATCAGCTGGCTGGGGAAGTCATTTTTTTTATTTTTTGGGGTCATGTTTCATATTTTCCCATAGTTTGAAAAGGCCGAAAAAAAAAAAAAGAGTCCATCCAGTTAAACCGCTTGCAAAGGTGTTGTCCGGAGGAAGGCAAAAACCCCCCTATGGGGTATAAGCCTTGTCCTCATTTTGGGGAAAAAAATTTCCCTTTCCCGGACTCCAATTGGAATGGGAAAAATCCCTGGATCAATAAACCCTCCCCTAAATTCATAGCCCACTAAAAACTTTTTATATTATTACGCCCCAGAAAGATTTAAAAACCTTTTTTTAAAACTGTTATTGAATTCACATGAAAGTCCCTTGGCAGAGGTTCCCGTTCACTGCTCTTACGTAAAGAATTTTTCTATGTTTAGTAGAAAATTTTCGTTCCAAGCGTAGGGATGCCCCCTTGTTCGAACACCCCTGGGTATAAATAAATTTGGGAGAGATTCATATTGCCCTTTGATGTTTTTTAAACATATTTATTTGCCCCCCCGAAGCGTCTTTTCTCTAAACTAAAAAACCCTAATCTTGAAATCTTTCTGGGTATGTAGCCCCCAGTTTTTTATTTTTTTTTGTTGCCCGCCTTTTACCTGTTAAAGCTTCAATGTCTTTCCTGTCCCTGGTGCCAAAAAAATGTACACAATTTCCATGTGTGTCAAACCGTGACTTGTTAATGGGAGAATAATGTTTCATTATGGCCTCTTTGCCCTTTTAATAACCCAATGACCTATTCCCTTGGAGCTGCTGCCTGACACTGGTTTGCTACATTTAAGTTTAGTCCACTGGGTTTCCCCAAGTCCTTCTCCATGTCCTTTTACCCGTGTTTTTCCATTTAAACATGAAAATCAGTAAGGGTTTTTTCCCCCCATTGCTAACCTTGCTTTTTTTATTAAACCTCATCTCCCATTTTCCCTGCCCAGGCCTCCAACTTACCCCCCAGACCCCCTTTTTTTAATAAACATTTCCCTCTTTGTGTTGATTACCTTTTACAGAGAAAGTATCGTCGCAAGACGTTTTTCTATGTGTAACCCCGTGTAAGTCATTAATAAAAATTTTTTAAAAAAAGGTAGGGCCAAACTGACCTTGTGGTCCCCCAGTAGTAACAGGACCCGTTGGTTTTGTACCGTTAATTTATTCCCCTTTTTTTTCTTGAGCCAGTTGCCTACCCATTTGCCCCTTTTTTTCCCCCCGCCCAAGCATTCTAATTTTTTTTACCAACCTTTTTGTGGCCCCGTATCAAATGCTTTAGAAAAAGGTTGATATATGCTCCGTGCCTCCCCTGATCCAGTTACCCCTGACCCTATAAAAGTGATGAGATTAGTCTGACAGGCCGATCCTTCATAAACCCCATGCTGGAACAGCTTTTAACATTTTTTTTCGTGAGATCTCCGGATAGCATCTCTGTTGCTTTGAAATGCAGCAATACTAAGGTTTCCCATTCTAAAAAATGTTGTTTCTTAAAAGACATTTGTTTTCCCAATTTTCAAAAGTGGCTCAAAGGGGCTTTTTGAAATTTTTGGGGGCTTTTTTCGTGAATGCAGCTATTTTTCAGGTCCTATTTTTAAAAAAAAAATTGTTTCTAAAGACATTTGTTCTTCAAATTGTCAGAGGGCTCAAGGGTGATGGTGTGTCAGAAACGGAATGGTAGGACACTGTTAATGGACACTTTGCAAAAGATTGTTTTTGCAAGTCTTTAACTAGCTAGCAATTCCTATAGTAGACAACCCCCTTTAATACAATTAAAAAAAAAAGAAAACAAAGAAATGGTGTGATTCCCCCTATTTTTAAAAAGTGGGTTTTTTAGAATTTAAATCAAAAAAATTTCATGTCAAAATAGCTGATCAAATATTCCTCTGAATGTACAAAGGGGGGGCAGGAAGACTGAAAGAGTGGGTTCCCAGGACAGGTTTTAGTCAATGTCCAGTTCAACAAAATGGTGGTTAAAAGGGCTCCTTTTTCCCCCCGCACTTTTTAATCTGGGGGGTCAGCAGGTTTGGGGGGCATTTCCCGGAAAGGATAGTTATTCAAAGTTAAACTAAAATGGTGGTTGAAAGACTCTTTTTCCGGCCTTTTTAATTGGGGGTCCAGGTTTGGGGGCATCTGTGGAGGAAGGGTTTGCTTGTCCAGTAACTAAAATGGTGGGTTTAAAGATCCTTTTTCGGACTTTTTAATCTGGGGGGCAGCAGGTTTGGGTCATCTGTGGCCCCGGAAGGGGGGTTTGTCCCGGGGGAAACTAAAATGGTGGTTCAAAGACTCCTTTTGGCGGCACTTTTTAATCTGGGGGTCATGCAGGTTTAGGGCTCATGCTGTGGCCCAGGACAGGGATAGTCTATGTCCAGTGAAATTAAAATAGTGGTTGAAAGACTCCTTTTTGTGGCACTTTTTAATCTGGGTGTCATGCAGGTTCGGGGCTCATGCTGTTGCCCAGGACAGGGATAGTCTATGTCCAGTGAAACTAAAATGGTGGTTGAAAGACTGCTTTTTCCGGCACTTTTTAATCTGTGCCTCATGCAGGTTTAGGGCTCATGCTGTGGCCCAGGACAGGGATAGTCTATGTCCAGTGAAATTAAAATGGTGGTTGAAAGACTCCTTTTTGTGGCACTTTTTAATCTGGGGTCCATGCTGCGTTCCAGGACAGGGATATTCAATGTCCAGTTCAAGTAAAACGATGGTTCAAATCACACTGCCTTCTGGCACTTTTTAATTTGTCGGTGATGCAGGTTTAAGGGTCATGCTGTGGTGCAAGACAGGGATAGTGAATGGTGTGTGACTTTTTTTCTGTGGCTTTTATAACCTAAGTGTGTTGCCTAAGATGTAGGTATCCATTTGACTGTTGTGGATGTTTATTCCAGCTTCTCCAGCCCTGTTTGGGTGTAAGAATGAAGGTGTTGTTCCTCTCCCATAGACTTTAATGGTCATCAGCGATAATCTATTATCGACTATCGGAAATCGTCTTGATCATTGCCGATATCGACTATCGACCAGATGACGATAGTCAACGTAATCGCTCATCACTATTTAGGACCTAACATGTCCATGTATTGTAAAGACATTCCATTGATTTCAATAGGACCTTCGTAATGCTTCATATTCCCTGTGATGGTGCTGTAGGGGAACTGAACACAGATTACAGCTCATTGCTGGAGATCCCTGGAGCAGGACGCCCTGCGACCATTTTGTTATTGGGGCAAATCTCTAACATAAAGGTAATGTTCAAAGTTGGAAACCCCTTTAACACTCTTAACACAATGATCAACACTGATATGAACACTCGGTTTTTCCTTTTCTTAACTGCTGCCTATTAAAATTTTACATAGGCTTATTGTAATGACGTTGACCTTCTCCTGTAAATTAACATTGTAGTTAAAGATTAACATAGTAAAAATCCTCTCATGAAATGAAAAGAAATGAGGTAAAAAAATGCAACAGTTAAAAAAAGATCAAATCATTTTTTGGATCAAAATTTTTTATCAAAGAGATATCACATTGGATTAATGATCTATTCATATTTGGTATATCGGTAAAAATGTGTATGATAAATGTCATGCAATACAATGTAATGCATACTGCATTATTCATTTATGGTGATAGGCATAAAATAATTATAGTTTAAATATCTGTTATAGGTTGATTTATAGGGTTTTTCCAATCTCACACTCTTATGTGTTACGATCCGGCTTGTCAGTAGGCAATGACCCGTCGATTGTGGGTATATGTCGGATCCTCTGGGCCTCTGCGAGCGTAGATGGTGTAACTCATATAGGTAGATAGCCGAAGTGCAGGACAGTTGGTGTTGGAACGGACAACAGGGCACCGCAGGTTTAGCCGTAAATAGTAGCAAACTTGGTACAACGTCAGGTACACAGCAGGTATTTAGCAGACTGGTGCAGCGGCAGATATACATCAGAAACAGGTACTGGCACTCGCATGGTTAACACGGGATTAACACAGGTGAACACAGGTATAGCAGCAGGAAACCAACAGCCAGGGGTCACGCTCTATGTAGGAAAATACAACAAACTGACACTGGAGCAAGGGCGGGAAGTTCATTTTAAGGCCAGGGATCATAGGTCACTATACAGGAAATTAGGACACTGTCCATAGAGGGTGCACGTGCATGCACAGTACGCCAGGGAGCCAGAGGAAGCAACGGGGACTCGAATCTGCCAGCAGGTGCCGCCGCCGGGAGTGTGGAACAGACAGGAGCCGGGACAGGTAAGTTATGAGCAGGGGCTGCAGCAAAGGCACGGCAATGACCACGGTCCGAGATAGTGGCCGCGGTGTGCACCGTGATATTATGGCATATCAATATTCCATTTTGGATATTCCAAAAATGTGTGATAGGTGCAGATCCCACCTATTAAACCCACATCTATCTCAAAAACTGGCTGCTGAAAGTCTCAGTTGAGAAGGGAGAGGTGGTTGAAACACTACCATTTATTTCAATCGGAGTTCCTAATAACTGGTTTAGTCAATGCAGTAATAAAAGAAATTAAAAAGCTAAACACAATTGGTATCACAGCGTCCACAAAAGTCTTATCTATTAAAACATAACTTAATTTATCCTGTGCAGCAAACTCTGTAAACGAAGAAATATTCCTAACTCCAAAATTTTGTTTCTTTCATCCACAAAAAATTGGAAGCTAAAGTGATTAAAAAGTCATATGTGTCCTAAAATGGTACCAAAAAAAACTATATTAAAGCTCGCAAAAGATAAGTCCTGAGGTCCATAGATAGAAGAACAAAAAATGGTGCTGCAGCGCAAATTTAAAAATGAAATTATTTTTTTTTCTTTTAGAAGTACTAAATCGTAACAAAAACTACAAATTTGGTATCACCGGAATCATACTGACCAGCAGAACACATATAAAGTCATTTATCACAAACAGTGAGCTCTATGAAACAAAATCCTGAAACGGCAAAATTGCATATTTTTTTTATGTTCCACCCAACAAAGAATTTTTTTTTCTATTTCTTAGCAATATATATAGTATAATTAGGGAGCCCATCTTGAAAAGCATTCACATGTGTATGTAGACAGAAAAATAAAAAAAGTTAAGGAGGAAAAAATGAATGTGATATTAAGAAAAAACACTGCAGGGTGAAGGGGTTTAAAAAAAATCACAACTGATAAATGATGTATGTTGACATGAAAAGAAGGTTATGAACATTCTTGTGGTGTAACAGTTACAGCTGCAGATCACATCGTACCCTGCCCGCAACTAAATTTAACAATTTGCCAGCACATTATTACCTCTTCCCAACACATGATGTACGTTTATGTCCTACTGTTGGGAAGGAAATATCAGTCATGAGCCCGCTCCTTACACTGTGGCTGCTGGCTGTTTCCTACCTATCCAGAGTCCGTTCCTAGACTAAATTGCAGAAATGTCCTCCCACCCCCTTAACATGTTGCATCATGCTGCAACACATTGCATCACCATTAACCAGTTCTATGTCTAAAGCTACTAAATAATAGTCACACAATTATTAAATAACACTGCTACACAAAACAAGAGTCCCAATGCTAACATTACCAATAATTCCACTAAGACCAAATACCACCACACCATGACCTCATATCACTACCAAATGGTGGCTGAATAATAAACCATACCATTACTGTATATAAACCATTATACTATGACCAATATTATCACCATACAGTGACCATACAGTTCCAGTTTTACACAGGCTCTCTACACACATATAAGTGATTACAGTAAAGTTATATCTATTGACTCAAAGGAGACGTCTTTGATAAGTTGTTCTTTTTCCCTTTCTTTTCTCCATCTGGCCTAGACCGCCATGAATCTTCTGCCGGCCACAACTTTTCATTGTAGAATTTACCAAACAAACCTCTTAGACATTTCACTTTTCCAGCACTTCCCTACCAATTCCTACCTCTGTACAAATGGCCAATTTATAATGTCCCAAATGGTAATAATGACCCCCTTGTCCCTATAACAGCAAAAGTACCCCCGAATAGCTATGAGGCTCCCATTTGTTCACCAAGTTTTAGTCTTGTTTCTTGTCCCCATATAGGAGGTAATTACATGCCCCAATATAGTATGTAGGTACACCTCCTAACTAGATAGCCAGATTGTTAAGCCCTCTTTTAGATAGGTAGTCCTAAATTACTTAAGTGTATAGCCCCCTGTTAGGTAGGTAAACTTATAGGTCCAACAATAGGTAGATATCTAGGTCCAATATTAAGTAGATAGGTAGTTATATAAGCCGCTCCAATAAGTAGGAATATAGTTCCATAATAGATCTCTACCCTGTACGTAGGAGGGTAGGTATATAGGGCCTTTGTAGGTAGGTAGGAATATAGATCCCCAGTCAGTAGGTACGTATAGGGGCTCCAGAGTAGGTATGTATATAAGCCCCTAATAGGTAGGTAGGTATAAAAGCCCCCTGTAAGTAAATATAGTCCCCTGTAAGTATATACAGCCCCCTGTACATAAAAATATAGCCCAAATAAACACTTGTATGGGAGTAATTTTTGTAGTAATCCAACATTTAATATATCAAGAAGTGTACAATATAATACACAGCCTTTCAGCTTGTTACACAATTTTTTGCATATGCAGGAAACTTTGGAAAATGCTCATCCTCCAATGTAGGGAATGTAATTCTTGTAAGTCCAAACTGGATATACAGAAAAAAGGAAAAAAAAAAATTTAAACTCGGAAGAAAAACAGAAACATGGCCATACTCACTGCTAGTAAAGCTGAAGTGAGACTAGACAAAGCATAGAGGCAACATAGGCCCCCATGCTATTAAAGAAAAATACTCAGGTGCAGCTGATTGGTGGTAATCCATATATCTCTCCACTAGGTGGACAGAAAGCTGCACCTAAAATTGACATCTATTCACATAGCATGCAAAAAAGCCAAAAAGCCACAGTACCATACGTTGGGAGACTAAACAGATGCACAAATACCCGTAAGACAGACGCTCGCACACCTTCCATGCATGAGGGGGGCGGCTGCTGGTATTCTACTTGCATCCAATCTCCAGTACTGTTGGGCAAAAAAAACTATTTTCACATACTGGAAAAATATCAAATATGAGGTATTGGTTAACATAATGGCCACTATATTGTAAGCCTGCAAGCCTCCTTCATGGCTCCTCATTTATTGCAGGTCCCTACACTCCCTTAAAATCACAAATATACAGAAAAAGGGAAAAGAAAAATTTTTTAAACTCAGAAGAAAAACAGAAACATGGCCATACTCACTGCTAGTAAAGCTGAAGTGAGACTAGACACAGCACACCAAACTGGATTAGTCCCTATTTTCCATCAATCCCTCCTATGGAACAGAGCCGCCCACACAGTATGTGCAGACACACAACGACAGCTTTTGATGCCTGAAAAAGAAGGTTTTTCTTTTGAAACATCGCTGTTTGTCTTCACATACTGTGCGGGCAGCTCTATTCCGCTGTATGGATTGATGGGGAATATGGACTAATTCAGTTTTGATTTTCAAGGGTAAAATGCCCTACATGGGAGGATGAGTGTTTTCCAGAGTTAATGTATATGCAAAAAATTATGTTCTAAACTGAAGGGCACTGTATTATTTTGTGCACTTTTTGATACTAAGCAAAAATTGGATTACCACAAAAATTACTGTAATACAGTGCTTATTTAGATTGTATAGAGGGCTTTGAGATAGCCTTTCTATATGTGGCACTGGATATATGCCAATAAGGTTGATTCACAATAGATATAACACGTTAAATTTAGCCCCCTGTAGGTATATATATAACCCCCTGTAAGTAGATATAACCCCCCCTGTAGGTAGATATAGCCACCCCCCCTGTAGGTAGATATAGCCCCTGTAGGTCGGTATAGCACCCATGTAGATAGGTATAGAACCCCTATAGGTAGATATAGTTCACTGCATCACATGGAGGGGGAGATGAAAGTCTCACATCATACCCACTGTGATGCTGATGTATTCATGCAATGATCATTGAACACTGTATATACAATCGGGAAGACAAGGACAGTAATGAACCATCCCTACCTTCTGCTAGCTCTGCACGGTTATATTTAAACAGCCATGCAGAGTAAGATAGTAACCACAGACTTGTTTTTACAGCAGGCGTTCCCCTCCCACCCACGGTGAGTGGTATTGCAATGCCTCAGGCTACTGTCCACCTTGCCCGCCCCAAGGAATGGCCCTGCCCAGACTTTTAACTATTTATTGTTGTGGTGTGTGTGACCATGTCATCTAGTCAGGTATGCAGGAGAGGCATCCTCCTATACCACCTAATCTGCCTAACCACAAATCAATCAGAGAGCGCTGACCAGTGATCGTAGCAGCTTGGGACCTAATGAAGACCCCTAGACCTGCCCCCTTACTGCAACTATTGCACCCTGTCAAAGGAGAGGCGTCATTGTATGCTGTTATGCAGCATTGTTATATATTCCAGAACAGTGTCCAAGAGATTTTGTTAATCCCCTTTAATTCTTCCTAAAACTTCTCTAACACTTGTAAATCCAAACAGACTGTACATACCGCACTATACCTGTCCACCCAGGAGCGCATTTTAGATACAAAAAGACCTGATAATTTTTTGCTATTTTTGCTATTTTTGTTTTTTTTATTATACTTAAAACCAACTGCTAGAGAACGAGTCAATGGTTGTATCTCTAGCCCATTTCCCCTGCAGCACCCAACAGGTTTGCGCTCTATCACCGCTGTTATTTGTCCTGATTATGGAGCCTCTATCCTATATGATTAATGCTAACATGAATATTGAGGGGTGGGAAGTAGCTGGTATCACAGAAAAGCTCTTGCTATATGCAGATGACATGTTGGTGTACTTAACCAACCTACGCACAGCGCTAGAGGCCCTACTTCATACACTCACTGAGTTTGGAAGTTTTTCACGGCTTCGGGCCAATTGGAAAAAATCCAGCCTATGTCTAGTGGATGATGTCCCACATCGAGACATTACTCCCAGATCTTTCCTTAAAATTGTGGAGAGCTTCACTTACCCGGGGTTGTTCATAAAGACGTTCAACAGTTTAAAACTTTGAAAATAACACCAGTTGTCCAGCAAATTACTCTCCAACTCATAGCGTGGTTGGGCCTGCCACTCTGAAATAAATATCTTTAACCCCTTAAGGACCTTGCATTTTTTTTTGTTGACACTTCTTCCCCCTTCGCCTTCCTGGAGTCATAATTTTTTTATTTTTCCACCTACATAGACCTATGAGGGCTTTTAATTTGCAGAACAAGATGTACTTTCTAATGGTTTTATTCACTGTACTATAGAATGGGAAACCGCAAAAAAATTCCAAGTGGGACAAATTGTGAAAAAAACGTACTTGCACCATGTTTGCGTTTGCTTTGTTTTACAGCGTTGATACGCATCCGCCAATACCAAACATGTAGTGTTTCCGTTATGTTTTGGTACTGTAAAAAATTCCAAATATTTTCTATTTTTGAAATTTGAGCCGCGGCGCCATTTTGTGCGACCAAAAATTTTTTGTACTGACACCTACAGACGTCAGTGACGGTGCATTTTTACGGCCTGAAGTGTACTTTTTGTTGCTAGCCATTTGGAATGCATGCAAATTTTTTGATCACTTTTTGTCAGGAATCTCCTGCTATACCGTGGAACTTACTAACTGTGTTTGCCCTTAAGTTTGCCCTCAGTCAAGATGGTGGATTGTGTCTCAGCTGGTTGACATCTTGTTTCCTGTTTCCTGTTCCTGCTCATATATAAACTCCTCAAGCCTGTTGCTCATTGCTTGAGTATTGTGTCCTAGCTCCTGCTTTGCTTACAGTCCTCTCGCCTAGGAACTACCCTTCCAGTCTGTTCCTCCACTCGCAGTTCACCCTGCAAACCCCGAGACACCTGCTGACCGCTCGTCAGTCTCTGCTACTCCTCGCCTTGGATCCTTGCCTTCACCTGTTGCTTCAAGATCAAGTCTCCAGTGCCTCCTTGTGTTTGTATCTTAGCCCCTGCCATTGGATTCCAGCTATACACACCAGTATCGTAACAGGATACTCAAGCCTAAAATGCATAGTTGCCAACTTTTGAAAAAGAAAAAACAGGAGACATTAGTGGGCAGCGCGTAGCCACGCCCATCTTGACGGTATGCCACGCCCCTTCAAAAAGCCACACCTACTCCACCTAACTGCATAACGGCTTTGGAAGAAAGCCAGGTAGATGCCCTTATAGCCAGGTAGTAGCCCCCCATAACCAGGTAGTGCCCCTTACAGGCAGGTAGATGCCCCCTTGTAGCCAAATAGATGCCCTCTCTGTAGCCAGGTAGAGCCATATTTGTAGCCAGGTAGATGCCCCCCTTTGTTAGCCAGGTAGATGCCCCCCATTGTTTGCCAGGTAGTGCCCCCATTGTTTGCCAGGTAGTGCCCCCATTGTTTGCCAGGTAGATGCCCCCATTGTTTGCCAGGTAGCGCCCCATCTGTTGGCTAGGTAGATGCCCCCATTGATTTCCAGGTAGTGCCCCCTCTGTTGCCAGGTAGATGCCCCCATTGTTTGCCAGGTAGTGCCCCCTCTGTAGCAAGGTAGTGCCCCCATTGTTAGCCAGGTAGTGCCCCCATTGTTAGCCAGGTAGTGCCCCCCTTGTTAGCCAGGTAGTGCCCCCATTGTTAGCCAGGTAGTGCCCCCATGCCCCCATTGTTAGCCAGGTAGTGCCTCATTGTTGCCAGGTAGACCCCCCATTGTAGCCAGGTAGTGCCCCCATTGTAGCCAGGTAGTGCCCTCTCTGTTGCCAGGTAGTGCTCCCATTAGTAGCCAGGTAGTGCCTCCATTGTTGTCAAGTAGTGCCCCCATTGTAGCCAGGTAGTGCCCCCATTGTAGCCAGGTAGTGCCTCCCATTGTAGCCAGGTAGTGCCCCCCATTGTAGCCAGGTAGTGCCCCCATTGCCAGGTAGTGCCCCCATCGTTAGCCAGGTAGTGCCCCCATTGTTAGCCAGGTAGTGCCCCCATTGTTAGCCAGGTAGTGCCTCCATTGTTGAGTAGTCCAGGTAGTGCCTCCTTTAGTAGCCAGGTAGTGCCCCCATTAGTAGCCAGGTAGTGCCTCCATTGTTGCCAGGTAGTGCCCCCATTGTAGCCAGGTAGTGCCCCCTTTTGTAGCCAGGTAGTGCCCCCTTAGTAGCCAGGTTGTGCCCCCATTAGTAGCCTGGTTGTGCCTCCATTGTAGCCAGGTAGTGCCCCCCATTGTAGCCAGGTAGTGCCCCCCATTGTAGCCAGGTAGTGCCCCCCATTGTAGCCAGGTAGTGCCCCCATTGTTAGCCAGGTAGTGCCCCTCTGTTGCCAGGTAGTGCCCCCCATTGTTAGCCAGGTAGTGCCCCTCTGTTGCCAGGTAGTGCCCCCATTGTAGCCAGGTAGACCCCCATTGTAGCCAGTAGACCCCCATTGTAGCCAGACAGTGCCCCCCTAAAACTAATAAAAATAAAATAATAAAATCCACTTACCTGACCAGGCTCCTGCAGAGCGGGCAGCTCCAGCCGATCTCCTCAGCGTCACAGGGGAAGTGAGTGCAGCCGCGCGTCACTTCCTCTGTGACGCTGACATGTGTGTACGGCGCACAGCGGCGCCACATACAGGGGGAGGAGGCAGGAGGGAGCGATCCCTCCTGCCTCCTCCCTGCTCAGCGAGGTTACGGGCGCCCGCTTCACCCGCCTGTGGGAACGGACCGGCGGCACCCCAGTAGCGCACCACCGCTACTCCTGCGCCGCGGTCATTTAAAGGACCCCCGCCGCCTGCCGGGAGGGCGAGGGGGGACCCCAAATAGCGGGACCCCCCCCGCCAAAAACGGGAGAGTTGGCATGTATGCTAAAATGGAGTCCGCTGGGGCTGGAAGTCCGGAAGCTCGTATCAAGCAGCTACAGACTACTGTGGCTAATATGCGCACCGAGATGCAGGTGTTGAAAATGAAATGTGACGCTTTTGAAGGCCAGACCTCCCACAACATCCAAGTTTATGGACAAGCCATTCAAGACCTACGTGGGACCGTGCAGACATTATCCGACCGGATACTCCACTTGGAAAATCAAGCGTCTGGACCACCCACATCGGTGCCGGTAGTGAGCCCTAAGTTGCCTCCATTTAGATTTGGCGGAGACCGCGACAAATTCCGGGGGTTCCTTAACCAATGCAGATTATACTTTGACGCAAATCCAACGCAATTTCCTATGGATAGGTCTAAGGTGCTATGCATCATAATGCTATTGACACACAAAGCAATTGCCTGGGCTAGCCCCTTGATTGAGACCCAAGACGCCCGTTTGAATCCCCTGGAGGACTTCATTGACGCTATGAGTCAAATGTTTGACGGTCCCAATCGTGGTGCTACAGCGGAAGCAGCAATCTTAGCCTTGCGTCAGTGCAAACGTCCCATGGCAGAATATGCAATGGAATTCAAAAGGTGGGCAATCGCCACCACTTGCAATGACGCAGCAAAGAAGTCTTTTTTCTAGGAAAGGACTATGCACCCCATTAAAAGACGAACTCGCCCCTGCAGAGGCCCCCTTAGGTTTGGATGACTTCAGAAATCACTGCATTCGGATTGATACCCGGCTGTCTGAACAACGACAAGAAAAATGGGCTACTTTGAACTATGATACCAAGCAGACCCCGTCTGTTCCCGTCTCCTTTCCCAAGAAACCCCAGGGAAGAACTCGCAGAGAATCAGGAAGTGAACCTATGCAAGTAGATTCTATATTAAGAGATGAGAGTGTCGACAGAAGAGAGCATCGGCTTCGGGAAAGTTTATGCTTCTACTGTGGGAAGTCTGACCACTTCCTTATCAACTGCCCTAGCCGCCCAAGGAGATTGGTGGCAGCCATTATGGATCCTGACTGCTCAGATGGAGAATCCATTGCTTCAGAGACAGAATTATCCGAAAAAGTAGTTATCCATTCCATCTCATCAGTGGCGCCTCATATTAAGAAAGAGAACAAAGACTCTCATTGCTTCCTTCCTATTAAATTCCTTGCTAACTCTCATTGGGTATCCACCTCGGCTATGGTGGACTCTGGGGCAAGTGGTAATTTTATGGATCTTTGCTCGAAAACATGGGGTTAAAATCCAGAAAAGACTCTCACCCATGGTAATGGAGACCGTAGATGGATCTCCACTTAGCTCAGGGCCAGTGGATCAAGAGACGTAACCACTTGAAGTCATAATGACTTCCCAACACCATGAAGTACTGTCGTTTCTATTAATCTCTTCTCCACACTTTCCCGTCATCCTGGGTCTCCCCTGGTTGCAAGCACAGAATCCAGTGATTAACTGGGAAACCAAGGAGATAAGCTTCCCAGCGGGGGATGGCCATTCAACAGCTAACTCCGAACAAGGCCCTGAAGACCCAGCTCAAGACAAGAAGTCAATAGAGCTACCGTCAGTATGCAAGGAATTTGCGGATGTCTGCAGCAAACAGAATGCAGAAAAGCTTCCCCCACACCGACCCTATGATTGCCCCATAGAATTGCTTCCGGGTGCACCTATACCTTTTGGAAACATCTATCCTTTGGCAGGTCCTGAATTAAAAGCCCTCAAGGATTACATAGAAGAAAATCTGGCTAAGGGGTTCATCCGCCCATCTTCCTCACCAGCGGGCGCTCCCATATTCTTCGTTAAAAAGCAGGATGGCTCCTTGAGACCTTGTATTGATTATAGAGAACTAAACAAAATTACCATCAAGAACCGTTATCCTCTACCACTGATCCCTGAGCTTCTGGAAAGAGTGCGACATGCAAATTTTTTTTTCCAAATTAGACCTATGAGGCGCCTATTACTTGGTCCGTATCAGATCAGGGGATGAATGGAAAACAGCTTTTAGGTCACGTTACTGGCATTTTGAATATTGTGTTATGCCTTTTGGCCTTTGTAATGCCCCAGCCACCTTCCAACATCTCGTCAATGACAACTTTAGAGACCTCTTGGACCAGTTCATAGTCATCTACCTGGACGGTATTTTGATTTTCTCCAACTCAATGGAAGAACACCATAGACATGTGAAACTTGTTCTAGAACGTCTGAGAGAAAACCATCTCTACATCAAGATTGAAAAATGTGAATTCCATCAGACCGAGATCCAATTCCTTGGCTATGTTATTTCGCCTCATGGTCTACAAATTAAAGCAATAGTAGACTGACCTACTCCCAGAAACATAAAAGATGTTCAATGTTTCATAGGTTTTGCCAACTTTTATAGACGCTTCATTAAGAATTTCTCAGAAATAATTTCTCCTATTACACAGTTGACTAAGAACAAGAATGCTTTTGTTTGGTCTCCTCAAGCACAAGAGTCCTTCTCTTTCCTAAGAGCCAAGTTCACTACAGCCCCTGTATTAATTCATCCTGACCCAGAACGCGCCTTCATTGTGGAAGTGGATGCGTCAGACTGTGCGATTGGGGCTATTCTATCTCAGAGAATGGGAGACAAGAGCCTATTACATCCTTGTGCGTTTTTCTCCCGACGTTTATCACCTGCTGAGAAGAATTATGATGTGGGGAATAAAGAACTATTAGCGATTGTCGCAGCCTTTAAGGAATGGAGACACCATCTTCAGGGAACCTCACAGCAAATAATTGTTCTTACTGACCACCGTAATTTGGAATTCGTGAGATCTGCCAAGTGTCTATCTCCCCGCCAAGCTCGTTGGAGTCTTTTCCTCAATCAATTTAATTTTGTAATCTCATACAGGCCCGGATCCCGTAACGGCAAGGCGGATGCTCTATCAAGAATGTTCTCCGATGATTCCACTCCTACTATTCCGCTCAAAACAATTGTTCCTGAGTCTACTGTCGTGGGAGTAATCCATAATAAAGACTTGCTTAAAGAAATAAGAGAGGCCTATGGCACCGACTCCTTGTTGTCTCAACCACCTGATGATGTGCGTTTAGTCCTCAAGAACAAGATATGGACCCACGGGCAGCAGCTATACATACCCGAAAAAGTAAGACTGAAGATCCTGAGACTAGCCCATGATTCTAAGATTGCTGGGCACAAAGGAGTGCAGAAAACACAGGAATTTCTATCCCGATTCTTTTGGTGGCCCAATTATTTACAGGATGTAAGGAAGTATGTGACATCATGTGACGTTTGTGCCCGATGCAAGACTCCACGTTCTCCACCCACGGGTTTGTTACAGCCTTTGCCGGTCCCCTCTCGTCCCTGGGGTTCTATTTCCATGGACTTTATCGTAGACCTGCCTACCTCTAAAGGGAAAAATACTATTCTCGTAGTAGTTGACCGGCTCACCAAGGCTGCACATTTCATCCCATGTACCGGTCTACCCTCTGCCAAGGACACTGCTGACCTCATAATTCAGAATGTGTTTCGCCTTCATGGAGTTCCTGATGAAGTGATCTCGGATCGTGGGGTACAATTTACATCAAAATTTTGGCGGAGTTTTTGCTCAGCACTGGACATCGATATTAATCTATCAACCGCCTTTCACCCACAATCTAATGGACAGAATGAACGCACAAATCAGACCCTGGAACAGTACCTGCGATGCTATATTTGTCACCTACAAGATGACTGGGCTGATCTGCTTCCTGTGGCTGAATTTTCATACAACAATTCCCAAAATGCCTCCACCAAACAAACTCCTTTCTTTGCAAATTTTGGATACCATCCAAACATACTTCCTAGATTCCCTGCTGTTCCACATATTCCAGCTGCGGCAGAAAGGATCTCTGCATTACAGCAAAATTTGCAACTATTGAAGGAAACACTAGAGAGGGCTCAAGAAAACTACAAGAAGATGGCAGATAAACGTCGAAGACCAGCACCAACTTTAAGTGGGGGATAAGGTATGGCTGTCTACCAGAAATTTGAAACTTCGAGTTCCTTCACCAAAACTGGGACAGAAGTTTGTCGGACCATATAAGATCATCAAGATAATCGGTCCAGTAGCTGTTCGGCTCAAACTCCCACAATCCTCCTCCTCCTGATGCAGTGGAGATTGATGGGCAAGAACAGTTTGTTGTTGAATCCTGGACTCGAGAATTTTCAGGAACCAGCTCCAATACCTCATTAAGTGGCAAGGTTATGGGCTGCTGACCGCTAGTCAGTCTCTGCTACTCCTCGCCTTGGATACTTGCCTTCACCTGTTGCTTCAAGATCAAGTCTCCAGTGCCTCCTTGTGTTTGTATCTTAGCCCCTGCCATTGGATTCCATCTATACACACCAGTATCGTAACACTTTTATTCCAATTTTTACGGGACATGAAATAACCAAAAAAAAACGCAATTTTGGCGTTTGGAGTTTTTTTTCTTCTACGGTGTTCAGCGTACGGTATAAATGATGTTATATTGTTATAGATCAGACTTTTTCCGACGGGGCGATACCAGATATGAGTAACTTTTTTATTATTATTTTTTTGTAATTGTAAAATGGCAAAAGGGGGGTTATTTGAACTTTTAATACTTTTTTTTACACTTTATATATTTTTTTTACTTTAACATTGAGTCCCCCTAGAGCACTTCACCACTAGAGGGCGTGATCGTTAAAACAGCCTAATGCATTGCATAGACAATGCATTAGGGTGTACCAAGATGGCATTTTCCCCCTCTCCTGCCTGGGGCCAGAAGGGGGGAAATTCAAAAGATGGCAACAACTGAGGCTTTCGCAAGGCTTCCCGCTGCCATGTTAGCCAATTGGGACTCAGCGATCTCACTGCTGTTGTCCCAAGTGGAGTGAAGAACCGTGCACGGCACCTTTTTTCATTCATTTAGACGCCGCGGCCATCTTTGCCGTGGTGTCTAAGGGGTTAAAAAGGGGTTAAACACTGTGACCACCGGTTGTTAGCTGCAATTAGCCGCTAACACCCGGCGGCAGAGCGATCCCCCTGCAAAGCTCCTTAGTGACCTTGGGACGTACTCATACATGCAAGGTCGTTAAGGGGTTAAAATGGTACTTCTTCCAAAACTTTAGTATTTCTATAAAGCAGCCCCACACTAAGTCTAAATTTTAGACATTAGATAAGATAATCTTTTCCTTTCTTTAGGGTGGTCAAAGCCCTTGACTGTATAGAGAGACACTGAAGACACTATACGAAATAGGAGGATTAGCAATGGCAGATCTTTCCTACTATTATGTGGCAATAGTTATACTGTACTTTGCATCTTGGTGGATTGGGGTGGGCCGGAATAATCTAGGACTGGTTTTGGAAGCAGCACTGGTGGGTTCATAAATGGCGCTAGCTATTTTGTTATATCAAGAGGGAAGATACCAGATACCTCATTACACAACACTTATGAAAGCTACGATGGGAGAGTGGCGGTCTTTTGCACAGTTATACCAGAAACAGGGATTACAGACCTCGTGGCTTCTGTACATTTCCCTATGGAGAAATCCAAGGCTGGCTGAACTGTAGGACTTTGAATTCTGGCCTTAAAATTGTTTTAAGTATCTTAGCTAGCCTTACTCAAATGGCATTTTTAAAACCTATGAAGCCTTACAATCTGAATATGGTATACCTAGGACTGCTTTCTACCGCTAGTTACAACTGAGGCATGCCTGTAAGTTGCAAATTGGAGGACCAGAAATAACTTTGGAATGTGGCCCACTGGAATCTATAGCTAAGAGGGAAAACTTGCAAGAGTCAGTATCTTTCTTTTATTAAATCCTAATGACCAATAAACCGACGCCGTTGACAACTTCTTTTGAAAGGTGGAAAAGGGATATTTAGGATATGGATGAGACGGCTGTGGAAGAACTGAGGTCCTACTGGAGGGCTAGAGTCCTAAGTGCCAGTGATCAATTGATCCAAATTAAATGGCTCCATAGGGTTTATTGAACTCCTGTCCGACTTAAGCAAATGCATCGATTATCCTTTGATACTTGCATTAAATGTAATCAAGAATCGGGAACTCTACTGCATATGGTATGGGAATGTCCAGTATTCCAAGGTTTTTGAGTTGCCTTTCATGAGTTCTTGAACCCTAAATTAGATTTTCCAAATGTTTGTGACCCAGGTAATAGCCTTTTAGAGTTAGTAGAGGAGTTAGTCCCAACCAAACAAGAGTGAGATCTATACCGACTCCTACTCTTCTATGTTAGGAAAACTATTCTCTTAAATTGGAAACTCCCAAAATGTCCTACTTTGTCCCATTGGCTGCAGCTAGTGAATGGGGATCTACCTTTGTAAAAAGCCTTTGTAAAAGCCTTTTATGTCTTCCACTTTTATGCTTTACTTATGCCACTTTCATTGTAAGTGTATTTGATTCATCTTTTTTTACATGTGTTATTTCATTTATATAATTGTTGCTTTGTTTCTTGCAAAGGCAAAACACTGTTAAAAGAAAGAGACGGATGTTTTCTGATATGGCGTTGGTGTCTCCATGAGATATCAACATCATGATAACATCACCTTATCCCAAAACACTGGGGTTCTAAGTCTCCAGGACAATAGTTTTCCATACATAGATCAACAACTTAATCTCAGGCTGAATTACTCAGCATTATCTGACACAATAGAATTACAAGTGTTGTATCTTCAGTCTAGATAGAATTTTTCTAGAAGTTGTAAACAACATCAAATACACGTTCTCCCAGCACCCACAACAAACAGCTGATTTTGGTGGGGGAAGCAATGGCCAGCTAGGTATTCCCCACAGCGATACAAATGTAGTATGACATGATGGCTATTCAGACAAATGGATGTACTAATACTGCAAAAATGACTTGAGTCTGGTAGAAAGGAGCGCTGCATATACATAGTTAATATCCATTCTGGATTATAGAGGGGTCCAGACTAGGGGACCCCTATAATGTCTATGTGCACTAATAGAAGAGTGAAGAAATCAGGTGATACCTTTTAGAGGCCTCTATTTAGCCACTAAAAGGTATCGCCTGATTTATTAACTCTTTTACTACTTTCTATGGCTAACACGGTACAACATTATACTACTATATGCACTAATAGAACATATTAACATGGGTTGTCACTATGAGACAACACCTTTAATATTGTACAGTGTCATTTTTGTTCTATAATACAACATAATTAAAAAGCAACTGTATCACAGATCTGTATATAGGCCTGTACTGTACCTCATTCAATATGACTTCAGTTTAAAAAGGAGGCATGAGCAAATGGAGGATAATTGTGCAGAGATGTTCCACATGGCTTTCAACACCACCTCTATGCTGATGATACCCAACTTTACATCTCCGGCCCAGACATAAACTCTCTACTGTCCCGGATCCTAGACTGCCTAACATCCATTTCCTCCTTCTTCTCCTCCCGTCTCCTAAAACTTAATGTAGAGAAAATTGAATTAATCGTCTTTCTAACCATCCCACTCCATCCCTCCACCTGATCTCTCTATTACAGTTAATGGCTCTACACTCTCACCGGTCCCACAAGTCCGCTGCCTTAGGATAACACTTGACTCTGCTTTGTCCTTCAAATAACACATCCACACCCTTACCTCTGCCTGCCGCCTCCATCTGAAAAATATTTCACAAAACCGCTCATTCCTTAACCCTGATACTTCAAAAATGCTGGTCCATGCCCTTATCATCTCCCACCTAGACTACTGTAACAATTCTCTGTGGCCTCCCGTCTAGCACTCTTGCTCCCTTTCAATCCATCCTCAACTCTGCTGCCGTCTTATTCACCTCTCTCCTCGCTACTCCTCTGCTTCTCCCCTCTGCCAATCCCTTCACTGGCTACCCAGTGTCCAACGCATTCACTTCAAGTTGCTAACCATGACCTACAAGGCTCTCCATAACCTCTCCCCTCCAAACATCTCTGCCTTAATCGCCAGATATCTCCCTTCATGCAATCTCCGCTACTCACAGGACCTTCTTCTCTGCTCTCCTCTTATCAGCTCTTCACATAACCTTTTCCAAGACTTCTCCCGTGCTTCCCCCACACTCTGGAACTCACTGCCCCAACACATCAGACTCTCTTCCACTTTCACCGGCTTCAAAAGCAATTGGAAAACCCATCTCTTCGGGATTGCCTATAACATACAATAACCCTGCTATAACTACACCCCACAAACATGTCTGCCCCTCACCTCCAGTCTCTTTCCCCCTTCCTTGTACACTGTAAGCCTTCGCAGGCAGGGTTCTTCTTCCCTCTGTGCCAGTTGATTGTCACATATTGTCACCATTGTACTTGTTTGACTTATGTTATGTTTGTAACCCCCTTGAATGTACAGAGCCCTGGAATCAATGGCGCTCTAAAATAAATAATAATAATAATAATCTCAGTATCAGAACATTACGAAAACATAGATGTGATCTCCCCATTCCCATATTTCCATCAGGGAGCTGGTTGGTGGGCAATGCATGAAATCTACAATGGGAGGAAGTTAACCACATAGACGATTGTCTTCAATAAAATGAATATTATTTATGAACATTGCTGCATATACACAGTCAAGTTATATTATGATGACCACTTACCATTTTTGAAGTTGGCAGCACATAGCTCACGAAGAAAGTCACATGTGTTAATGCGCCCTGGTGTGTATATAAAGTGTGTGATGTATTAGTTTGATTTATATCTATCTATAATAATAATCTTTATGTAGCGCCAACATTTTACAACGTAGATGGTATAAGGGTATGTTCACATGGCGTTTTTGGATCCGAAAAGCGCATGCAAAAATGCAGCAACTTTTGGATCTAAAACGGATCCAACACGTCTCCAAAACGCAGCTACATGTTTGGCTGCGTGTTGGATATAGCAGGAGCGCACCCTATTATTTTAAATAGGGCTCCTGCTGCATCTTTTGGACCAAGAATTAGCATGTCAATTCTTGGAACGGATCCGAAAGACGGATCCGAAAGATGCAGTGAGACACAAATCGCGATCACTCGTGTGAACGTCGATGCGTGTCTCGTATTAAAAGCAATGTAAAACCACATATCTATTTGTTAGTTGCGTGTTTGCGTCAGTTTGGGGACTGACAGACGGATCCAAACACGCAGCTAAAAAGCATATATTACACGGACGAAAAGACACCGTATGTACATACCTTAAGTACAGACAAAATAAAGTTATTACATAATAAAAAGCTACTAACATTGAAAAAGAGATGTGAGGGCTCTTTCTATTCATTAGTCTTAATGTAGATCATATTATTTTTGGCCAAAATCACACACAAAAATAAGTTTAATCGCTTAAAACTCCATGATGGATATACTCATCAAAAACAGGAGTAGGCCACAGAGTGGCACAATGACAGAGTGTGGAGGTCACGACAGTAGCCACAGCAGCAGCATGAGGTCAGACAGTGGCACCATGACATTCTGGAGGTGGCAAAAACAGGAGTAGGCCACAGAATGGCCCAATGACAGAGAGTGGTGACGGCAGCAGCAGCATGAGGTCAGGCAGTGGCACAATGACATTCTGGAGGTGGCAAAAACAGGAGTAGGCCACAGAGTGGCACAATGACACAGTGTGGAGGTCACAGCAGCAGCAGCATGAGGTCAGGCAGTGGCACAATGACATTCTGGAGGTGGCAAAAACAGGAGTAGGCCACAGAGTGGCATAAATGACACAGGTGGAGGGCACGACAGCAGCACCAGCAGCAGCATGAGGTCAGACAGTGGCACAATGCCATTCTGGAGGTGCCAAAAACTGGAGTAGGCCACAGAGTGGCACAATGACACGGGTTTTAGAGGTCAGGGGCGCAGCAGAAAAAGGTCAGGCAGTGGAAAAATTTCCTTTTCTGGGGGTTTGGGAAAAAACCTGGAGTGGGCCAAACCAAGAGTGCACAAAAAAACCAGTGTGAAGGTTACGGCAGCAGCAGATGAGGCAGAGAGTGGCACAATGACATTTTTGGGGGTGGAAAAAAAAAGGGAGTAGGTAAAGGGGGGTTGCAAAATTTGACACAGTGTGGAGGGAGGGGGCAGCAGCAGCTTGGGTCAGAGGGGGGAAAATGACTTTCTGGAGTTGGAAAAAAACGGGAAAATAGGCCACAGGTAAACCCCAAAATGAAATAGTGTGGGGGCTAAAACAGCGGCCCAGCACCCAGTATGGGGTTTCAGACAGTGGCACAATGAAAATTCTGGGGGGGGGCAAAAAATTTTAACAGGGGGGGGGGGGGGGGCCCCCAAAAGGGCCCAATGACAGAGGTGGTGGGGCCGCAGCACCCATGGGGTTTCAGGAGTGGCAAAATGACTTTTTGGGGGGGGTTTGGAAAAATGGGTGGGGGGGGGGCCCACAGAGTGGCACAATGACACAGTGTAAAGGGTTTTACGGGAGCAGAGCATGAGGTCAGGAGTGGCACAATGCATTCTGGTGGGGGGCAAAAAAAGGGAAAGTGGGGCCACAGAGTGGCACAATGACACAGTGTGGAGGGCAGGGACAGCACAAAAAGAAGCAGAAATGAGGTCGGGACGGGAAAATGAAATTTGGGGTAAGGGGAAAAAAAACGGGGTTTTGGCCCAAGAGGGCCCACAATAAACCACAGTGTAGAGGTCAGGGGCAGCAGCAAAAGGTCAGGCAGTGGCAAAAATTTCTTTCTGGAGGTTTGGGAAAAAAAAACGGGGAAGTGGGCCCCACGGGAAGGGCAAAAATGACCAGTTAAAGGGTTTAAAAGGGCCCAGCAGCGCTGAGGTCAGAGGTGGCCCAATCCCCCTTTTCTGGGGGGGAAAAAAAACCAGGGGAGGCCACAGAGTGGACAATGGACACGTGTGGAGGTCACGGGGCAGTAGCAGAAATGAGGTCGGGGACATTTGCACAAATTACTTTGGAGGTGGTAAACCACAATGACACAGTGTAGGGGGGGTCCGGGAAAGCAGAGCATGAGGTCAGAGAGGGGCAAAATTAAACATTCTGGGGGTGGAAAAATCCCGGGAAATTTAGGCAAAGAGGGGCCAACAATAAACACAGTGGGGGAGGGCACAACAGAGACCAAAGCAGCAGTATAAATTTTCAAAACAGTGGCAAATTGAAATTCTGGAAGGTGGCAAAAATGGGAGTAGGCCCAGAGTGGCCAATGACCCCGGGGTGGGGGGGCACGCAGCGGGCGCATGGGGGTCAGAGAGTGGCACAATGACATTTGGGGTTGGCAAAAAAAAAAAGAGTGGGGGCCACAGAGTGGAATTTTGGGACCCCATTTATGGGGGTCCCCGGAAAGCGCAGCGGGAGGTCAGAAGTGGAAACAATAAAATTTTTGGGAAGGTGGCAAAAATGGGGTAGGCCACAGATTGGCACAATGACAAAGTGTGTGGGTTTACGGCAGCAGCCACAGCAGCAGATGAGGCCCAGGGGGTGGCGAATGCCCACATTTGGGGGTCACGGCAATAAACAGCAGCACCCAGCATGGATCAGGTGTGGGAGTGGGTGAAAATTTACCAGTCCTGGTAAAGAGGGGGTTGGTGGCGGGATGGCAGGTGGGTTTGAACCCAGACTCATTTTCACAGTTTGGGTGAGGCTTTTCATGGCTGATGTAGTCGACGCCAAAGGGTTTTTGGGGTTTTGTGGAAACCCGGGCCAAAACCCACACCTGTTTTAAACTTCCCAAAAGGCCCGTGTTCCACATTTCCCGGGGCAAGGGGTTTTCCCTTGGGGAAAACGATGGCCCCCGCCCCCTTAACACCCGCTTTGTTTGCCACACTATGGCGGGCAGGACAGCTTCCCCACTGCAACTCGGAAAGTTGCGGCCACACATCCATTTTGGGGCTCCCCAGTGGGTCCAGGGGATCTTCTAACTGGGGGGGCAGATTTGCGTCCAAGTAGGCCAAACCTGTTGGTTTGGGGACTGTCCGGGTCCTGCTGTGTGCGGGCCCGGACGGGCCCTCCCACTAGGCGGGTAAAGGGAAGCTGTTTCATCAGTGACCCCAGAAGGTTGCTGCTGATGGAGTTTGGTTTAATGCTCCCTTACCCCCCCAACTTCCCCCACAGCCGCGGCAGAAAGAAACCGGGAGCGCTGAAAAAACCCCCCCCCAGTCAGCCCTGCAGAGGAGGGCGATGCGCACATGGGCCCCAGGGGCCCCCAAACTGACTCCCGGGGTTTTTAAACTTTTATTTATTTAGTTTGTCCCCCCCTCCCCAAGCACCCTTTGGAAAAAGGGGGCCCCCCTTTTTGGGGAAACGTTGGGGAAGGGGACAATAGGGTGGAGGGGGCCAGAAGCCCAATCCCTTTTGCCGGATGCGGGACTTTTTCGGCTGTCATTAGCCAGGCAAATAAGCTTTGCTGTGGGCCATCTGCACAAGTGACCCCGAGGGGCTCCCTGCCTCCTTTCTCCACTGTATACTGCCACAGTGCTTGCGGGTCATCTGCCTCATCTTCCTCATCTCCATCTACCTCCTCCAGCTCTCCTGCTCTCCTCTCTTGTCACCTGGGTAGAAAATCCCCCTTTTTTTACCAGACAATGCTTCTGCCCCAATGTCCTCCTCTCCTCCTCCATTTTCAGTCCCCACGGGGACTCATGTGGCCGCGAGATGTGTCGCCATGTCACCAGTCCCCTGCCCAAACAGATTTTTCAGCATCTTGTTCCAGGACATAAATCAGTGGAAGACGTTATTCATCCTGTAGTCCTGGCCGGACTGACAAATAACATTGCCTCCTCAATGGCCTCAGCAAACGGCAGGTGTCATGCATGAGCTGCCGCTGGTGACATAAAAGTTACCAGGGGAGTAACGCCTGTCTCCCTGGATCATCAAAAAATCGTTAATGCCTTTCTCTGTTCATACAGTCGGTCCAACAGGGTGCAGGCTGGAATTCCAACGGGTGGAAACATCGGTATCAGAGTGTGTTGGGGGAACCCCATTCTGCCACTGCAACTGGGAGGAGGGTGTTCCTGGTTTTGTAGGAATGGATGAAGTGCATGCACAGTTTTACGGGCAATTTTCAAATCTTCTGAAGATCGGGTGAAAGACTTCAGGAACCTTTTCACAACCAGATTGAACACGTGCGCCATGCAGGGCGCGATGGACCACCCTCCTCGTGCAGCGCAGACACCATGTTTTTCCCAAATTGTCCGTCACCATGGTTCCGATTTGCAGTTGGCTGAAAAGGGGGGCCACACATCGATTTCTTGCTGCATGACGCGGAAACAGTTCTCCCCTGTGTGACTTTGTTCTCCGAGGCAAGCCAGGTATAGAATTGGGATGACAACCGCCTGTGCCTACAATGTGGGTTTTGATGGAAGTACTTGTGGAGGCTGAGATGGTGGTGGTGGTGACGGAAGGAGACGGACATTTGGGGCCAAGGGCGCAGCTTTGACAAAATGGAGGAGAAGCGGCGTCTCCTGTCCAAGTTGTTTGGTGTGCCTGGGCAGGAAGCACATTCACCCCAGTGGACTGTAAAGGACATGTACTGGCCCTAACCGTAGTTACAAGCTCCAGACTTTCCCCCTGCCGTGCACCTTGGAACAAAACCCATAAGCTCAAGGACTTGCCCCCCTTCTGTTCTACATATTTATGAAGTGCTGGTACTGCCTATTTGGAAAAGAAATTACGGCTTGGAACTCTCCATCTCGGCTCGCACAAGCCATTAGTTTTCTCTGAACGGTGCACAGTCCAGCATTTGGAAAGGGAGGGGGCTGCATTACCAAAAAACTTGGGGCCAAAGGAGTAGCGAGGAGCAAGGAAAAAAGCATTGGGACCGGGAGATGATGGCAAAGAGAAACAGCTCCCCCTTTTGCAGAAGTGGTGGAGCCTTGACTGGCTGCAATGGCATGCGTGCCACTGGGCGCCCGCTGCTGCTGCTGCTGTTGCTGCGGCGGCAGGATGGACCACCCACATCTGAGCCACGTTTCTCCCAGGCAACCGGATGCTGACGCTGCATGTGTTGACTCAGGACCGTGGTGCCAACGTTAGCTCCGTGGCCACGCTTCACTTTCTGCCCACAGATTCTACATATACCATATTCGGCTCCTCTGGTGTCTTAGCAAAGAACTGCCACACCGCTGAGTATCTGATTTTACCGCCAATGCTCCGCACTGAGTGACTACTGCCGCTGCTGCCTCGCTGAGTCCCTGTGTCGCTACTTTCTTGGACCTGCGAAGCGGGTTTTCTACCCCGTGGCCGCTTTGCTCCTGACCTCACACTGCTGCTACCCTGCTGACTCACGGCCACACAACCCACTTTTCTGGCTGCGCGCTGCCTGACGCGCAAGCTGACGCCCCTTCTCCTGACGATGATGAAGCCCTTGCTTCACCCGGCTCCCAAGTGCGGTCAGCTACATCATCATCTATTTGTGGTTTTCAATTGTCACTGCTGTCCTCATCACCGGTCCCTTGGGATGCAAGAGGCTGACCCCCCACAAAATGACCTCCCATGCCACTCTCAAAAGCTATACTTTGCCGCCTATGCAAGCAAACAGGGGATATTGGCCCCATTTCTTCGCTGCCAAGTAGCTGCTGACTGCCCTCCTCAAATTGTTCATCCTCGCTATATATTGGCGCTGAGCCCAGACCACATAGTAGATCTTGGCTGAGGAAAACGGATGGGAAAAAGGGGGTTGAGGAAGGTGAGGGGCGCTGACCCGCTCCGGGCCATGCCAACTACGGGTTGTTGTCTGACCCTTCCCACCGACTCTTGGCTGGGGTTGTCAGATGTCATCTGGGAGGAAGTGGAAAGACCTAGTAAGCCAATCAAGAAACCATTGGGTTGCTGAACAACACACGGTCGCTAGATGACACCGGCAGTTGTGGCCTCACCCTGTGACCCCTGCTGCGACGTCCCCTTGCTGTGCTGCGACTTGGGCTGCTCCAGCAATATTTGTGCCACTGTTTGTGCAGGTGAAGAGCTTGCCACCTCTTTGTCTGACATACTGTTTGTTCTAAAATGTACAGACACTGTTTGATGAAGATATCTGTATATGATAAATACACACCCTGTATTTGACTCCAAATGAACCCAGTAAACAAGCTTGGATAACCCTTCGATATAAATTGCGCTCCACAAATGGCCAGGAAAAAATGTACTTGCATGTGTGTTTAAAAACTGTGTATTTTATGAATGTAAAAAGCAAAAACAGGCCCTTTAATTAACCTTCGGATATGAATTATGCTACAAGCAAAATTGCTTTTTGGCGTTGGAAAAAGAAGGTTTCTTTTAGTGTCGACAACAGCAAAACAACGCTAATTAACCCACTGGATGTAAATTGCGCCAAAGAATTGAGAATCAAAAAACTACCAGCTTTGTAGCGTTTACAATGGCGTGTATTTTACGGTACACAGCAAGATGAAACTTGTAATTAACCTTCGGTTATGAATTTTTGCTACAGGAAAAATGTCTTTTTTGGCGGGTGAAAAAGACGGTTTCTTTTAGTCACCACAATAGCAGAACAATGCTTAATTAACCCCTGGATGTAAATTGCCCCCAAAAGAATTGGGCAACCAAAAATCCCAGTTTTGTGGGTTTTTTACAATGGCGTGTATTTTGGGTTTTCCAGCAAAAAAAAAAATTGTAATTAACCTTGGGTTTATGAATTATGCTACGGGAAAAAAATGCTTTTTTGGGGGTGAAAAAAAAAACGGTTTTTTTTCAGTCCCACAAAAAGCGAACAACGCTTAATTAACCCCCTGGATGAAAATTTGGCAAAATAATTGAGCAAACAAAAATAAAGTGGTATTTGGATTGTAAAAACGCGTTTCTTTAAATGATTACAACTTTCAGGTTAGATAACCTTGGTTTTGCAATGTGTGTGGCAGATGCATTTTTAAAATGTATATGCGCAGAGTGGCGCACACTGGACTTTGATCCAATTTCCCACAAAAATCAGAATTAGAACATAAGAGAAGCAGTCTCTGAGACAAGCTGTGACACCCCCAAAAATCGCTGGTTTAAAAATGAGTTCTTTAGTAAGAGATATCATAAGCAGCCGTGGCAGCACCTTCCCTATCAGTACAGTGAGAGCGTATGAGCTCCCCAGGTCGCGCCGGACTTATATTAGTGCGGTTGACGTCACAGACCCGCCGGTCTCTGATTGGCTTCATCTCTGCAACATGTCATGCAAGCTTTCCCCTTCTTCCTCCCAGAGTCATTGCCGCATGTAACGCCATGTGCTCGCAGCCATTTTATCAATCAAAAGCACACTTCGTTCACGTGGTACCCCAAACTTCGACTTCATTCCGAACCGAATTCCACTTCGTTAGAATCAATTCGCCCATCTCTACTCACTACATTGATTCATATCACCTCAGTCCTGTTTTCTCTAATTTTTGAATTCAGAGGCATGTTTACTGGCCTACAGTGACAAGCTGCTGAGGACACCAGGTCTGTAGCCATAGCGACCAGCATGGGCAGCCTATCAGGAGAAATCAAACAGGTCTGTAGCTATAGCGACCTGAGGAGCTGATACGGCTCATACAAGAGGGGATATCTAGGAATAGGTAGGACACTGTTAATGAATACATATTGCAAAGCGTCTTGTTTTTGCAAGATCTTTAACATAAGAAGCAATCTTTGTAATGAGACAACCCCATTAATTTTAATAGTGTACTATGTGAAAATGTTCAGAAAGGTGGAGAGTCAAATTTTTGCACAGGACCCACCAATAGGTTAAAATGGCCCTGATGCTGCACACAGTGGTTACACTGGATATGACTTGGTGGTCATAATAATGTGACTCAGCTGTGTATATTCTCATGGTATTGCTGATCAATAAATAATTGTAGTATTTCATCAGTAATGATCAAGACAAGTGTAGAATTAAACTTTGATGTTTTATGACCAATGGAAGAGATTCTTTACATTTCATCACAGATTAGTACATCTCAGAGGTTGCATGGAGCTGTAATACAGAAGTGTGCATGAGCCTTTGTATGTTTTTAGTCTAGGACACATTTGTTACTTACAGTCATCAGTTTATAACAGTTACAGTATATAACTGTATTGCTACACAATAGATTTCTATGTATTCATAGAAACCTAGGAAATCTATAAAATCACATGGACAAAATTAACTATTTTATAAATTATTATATATTATAACAAAAGTGCAGATATCAGACACAGTGTTACTGAGTCACCTTTAGTGTCATTTACATTGGAAATTGATAACATTGTTTAGTGTTTGTACATAGGGGGCGAACCCACCCCCCAAATATCCTCACACCCTGCCTGGAGCCGGACTGTCCTATATAAAGAGACCTCATACCTCTGCTCATTCCCTGCCAGCAATCCTGTAGAGATGAAGACCACAATTAACATCGCTCTGCTCCTTGCTCTCTGCTATGTGGGGCAGATATTTTCTGCACCTGGTAAGTCCATTTCCAACATCTGTACCTCTTGTAGTTTGACCTCTTAGGGCATGTCCCCACGGAACGGGTTTTCGGCCGGTTTTTCAGCCGGTTTGCGGTTTTTTTTTTTTGACCGCCCCTGAAAAAAAACGGCCGAAAATGAGCACAATTGTGCTCTATGGAAAACCCGTGCAGCAGTCCCCACTGCACGGATTTTCCAACCAGCGGTTTTTTTTCCGCCCGCGGGCCGCTCAAAGATCATGGAGCATGTTCATTCTTCCGTCCGGTTTCTGGACAGAATATGAACACCTCAATGGGAGGGCTCTTCTCCGCTCATCGCGGAGTAAAGCCGTCCCTCCCGTGGCCGGACAAATACCGGCCGGGAAAACCGACCGGTATTTGTCCACTGCCATGTGAGCGCACCCTTACAGTTTCTAGTTATATGCATTATATGTGTGATATAGTGTTGTAATCATGTAGAAGTCTACCGTACCTCTGTTACCATGCACTAGCATTCTCTAATATCCAGGACTTTATAGATATTAGATTGGTGGGGTTCTCCAGATATGTCTGTGGTGATTGAAGGGGTCACAGCTCTCTGGCAATCGCGGTGGTCTCTTCATTGGTCACCAGATACAACTTTGTACATTTTATTGTAGCTTTCCTTGTACTTCAGCTCAAACACATTAACCTCAATAACCATGAGATGTGGGAAGCTGCAATATCAGGTGTAGCCACTATGAAATGTACAGAGCTATGCCTTGGTGAACATCAAAGTTGTTTTAGTGTGCAACTATTTCCACTACACAGGGGCCCCTTGGAAAGGAAGGCTCAACTGGAGAGCAAGGACTGGAGGACTAGTGGGGCCGAAAGAACTTTAAACTTAGTTTCAATGCGTTTCAACAGTTGTAACTTTTTTTTACTATTTCAATGACGCAGTTGTATGAGGACTCGTTTTATTTGAGACAAGTTGTACTTTATGGGGGGGATAGTTTAAGTTCACTTACAAATAATTGCAGAATTTTTTTTTTTTGTTTTCTTTTGTGGTTTTTTTTACATTTTTTTACACCATTAACAATTCACACTTAATAACTTGTTAGATTAATTCTACAGGTTATTACAGTCGTGTGGATGCCTAATATGTGTAGGTTTTTTTTTGTGTGTGTGTAATATATGCACAATTATTTTTTATTAAATATTTATTTTTATTTTATTATTTATTTTTTTATTCATTTTTTCACACTTTTTTTTACTTATTTTTTTAATTCCATGAAGGGAGAACTGTTTAACATTTTTTTTTTACCACTTATTGATGTATTAGCATATTCATATATGCTAATGCATTATAATCTGTGTCAGTCTGACACAGGCAGCGATCAGGACACCACACAGTGTGTCCTGGTCACTGGTTTCATACACAGACAGCTCTGGGGCTACTCAAGGTCCCCAGTGCTGACTGTTCAGCCGTTCCCCGCGCTCGGTGTTCCGATCCCCCGACAGAGCAGGGGAACCCTTTGATTGTGCTGCGGTAACGCACCGCCGCAATCAAAGGGTTAAAGCATCGGGTTACAGAGTTTCCTCCGCTCCCCGATGCTCACAGGAGATGCTCTGGGGTCGGGGCTGTGCAGTACAGCCCCGATCCTAGCGCAGCTGCGGCGTCAGGCGCAGCAAACCCCAAAGTCTACAGTGACGCCAAAAGACGTCGCTGTAGACGAACGACCCGCACCAGCTAACGCCGAAAGACGGTGTGCGGTCATTAAGGTGTTAATTCACGATGGCATAGGTGGATTTTAATGTTAATAGGAGGGGTTTCTATAATTTAGGTGTGTCTTTACAATGGCTTAGAGTTTTAGGTAGAGGGGCCCATGTCATGTCAGCACCCTGACTTTTAGTTGTCAGGGTTCATTAGAATACAAATATACAGGCAAGTGTAGGTAAGTGTGATGTCTATTGTGCGAGTGATAATTTTGTAATGTATATGGCTACTGCATGTATGAAATATGCACTTCTTATGAATTGTGTTTGTGTCATGTGCTTAACTTATCAGCAGCATCAAGATATGTTTGATGTGTATGTTGTGTATGAGATTTGTGTCCAGTGTGTGTGATGTATTAGGGATGTGTCTGGTGTGTGTATGATGTATGCTGGATGTGTCCGGTGTGTGAGTGATGTATGGGGGATGTGTCCAGTTTGTGAGTGATGCATGGGGAAATAGTCCAGGTTGTGTGTGATGTATGAGGGAAGTGTCCAGTGTGTGAGTGATGTATGGGGGATGTGTCTGGGGTGTGAGTGGTGTATGTGGGATGTGTCTGGGGTGTGAGTGGTGTATGGGGGATGTGTCCTGTGTGACAGTGATTCATGGGGAAATAGTCAGTTGTGTGTGAGTGTATGTATGGGAGAGTGTCCAGTGTGTGAGTGATGTATGGGGGAGGTGTCTTATATGTGAATGGCCACACAGATGTGGTCGATGTGTGATGTGAGGATGTATGGGCGGTGTGTGAGTGTGCAAGTGATGACAGGGAAATAGTCCTTGTATGTGAGTGATATGAGGGAAGTGTCCACGTTCAGTGAGTGATGTATGGTGGAGGTGTTCGCTTGTGTGATATGATATAACAGAATGTGTCTAAAGTGATGCATGGGCAAGGTGTTGATGTGCAAGTGATGTACAGGGAAGATGTCCTCTGTATGTGAGTGATATATCGGGGAAGTGTCCTCTTCATGTGAGTGATGTATGGTGGAGGTGTTCGCTGTGTGTGATAGATATATACAGGATGTGTCTAGTGTGTGAGTTATATATGGGGGATATGTCTGTTGTGTGAGTGATGTATGAAGGATATGTCCAGTGTGCAAGGGATTCAGGGGGCAGGTGTCAACTGTATGTGAGTGGCACATGAAGAATGTGTACAGTGTGAGTGATGTATGGGGGAGGTGTTTTTTAGAACAGGTGTTGTCTTGTACTACATCTTTGTTTGATGGTTATTTATAATATTATATTAACAAGGCGACAGTTTAAATTTGTATAGTTACATTCTGCCAAGACGGCTACAAGAGCTCCCTTCCCGCTCTAATACTATTCAACACATCAATGTAGCAGGCTTTCAAAGTTTCTCAGCTGACTCATTTTTATTTTTAAGTAAATCTTAAACACTAATGGTGCAAATACATATAAAAAGTCATTCTACTCTTTTCTCAAAGATTTATCCCTGTATAGTCCAGAGAGTCCATGTTGAACATGCAGTATCCACTGCTAGTAGTTAGATGAGGGTAGCTACCGACCAGCGGTAACACCTGCGAGTATAACGACTTTTTTATCTGACCCACGGTACGGGTTTGCAGCCAGATTTACAGCCGGTGTTCGGTTTTGAAAGCCATCTGTGAACCAGCTGTCACCCTGTTACATGGACGTCTTTGGAAACTCTGTGCAGCAGTCTCTTGGTGAGACTGCCAGCGTGCCCAAAAACATAGAACATGTTCATTCTTCCACCCGGTTTTCGGGGGAACATTAACATGTTGGTGCAAAGCCATCCCCATGTGTGCCAAAAACAGGCCAAATACCAACCGGGATTTTCTGACCGGTATTTGGCCTTTGCTGTGCAAACAGGGCATTAGTGTTTAATATTTATTTCAAAATAAAAATGGGTCAGTTGAGAGACTTTGAAAGCCTGCTACATTGATGTCTTGGGTATTTGTAACATATCATAGTTTTAATAAGGGAGTATTGAGGCAAACTCAGGCAGTGTATTACAGGGTGACATTATAAAGTATAGCAAGCATGCTGCAAAGCTAATGATAACTTGGGGTAAATTTATGAAACTACCTAAAATCTAAAATGTCTTTTTTGTCCAAACCAACCAATGGTGCTATGGACTTTGCTAATTTCCATTTAATGTTAGGCTTGTAATGAGGTAGCACATGTGCAACATAAAACACCTGGTCCTATGCAAAACTGCAACAGGGCAGCAAACTATCATGTAGATATGTTCGACGCATAGGTTCTGGGTGTGCCTGCAACCTCTGCATTTGCAGTAGCTATATGCAGGGCCATATATTCATGTGCATGGGGGCCCCACCTGGTGGTGAATGTATGTCCCAGAAAACCAGGTCACATACCCAAGATCCTTAAAGGGAATGTGTCATCAAAAATGACTTATTGTTTAACTCACGTTTTAATGTTAAACACATTTTTTAAGAATTTTTTTTTTTTTTTTTTATTTTCCATATCACTTTCAATATTTTTTAATAATTCTTGAGTCCTGCAGTTTTAACTTTGGAAACTAAGCCTAATAATAGTCTGACACTTCCTGTTCTGTACAGAAAGATTCTCAGTTGTCTGCTCATTATCAGCACAAAGAGGGTCAAACTGAAAGGAGATACCAGTGTGAATAGATAACAAAGGATCCACCAGTCACAAGAGGAGATAGTCACAGTTCACCCTTTCACCTGCATGCACAGTGACTTCTTCCCAGGTCACAGAACATGACTAGAAAACTATCCTATAGAATTCAATGGGACTGAGTCAGTCTTAAGTATCCTATGTGCATGAATCTACAGTAAAGCATCTCTCTGACTGCTGTTAAAGCAGTGCAAACAAGGCCAAGTGGCCAAAGTGAAAACTGCAAGACTTAAGAGTTATTAAAAAATATTGAATGTGATATGAAAAATTAAAAAAACAACCAAAAATTCCTAAAAAATGTGTTTAACATAAAAACGGGACTTAAACAATTACTCATTTTTTTATGACACCTTCCCTTTAAGTCTGTGCTGTTTAATTAACTGTTTATGTCTTCTTAGGTAATACAAACAGTTAAAAACCCTGCGTGTTAGGGTTAGGTTGCAGGCTGCCAGAAGATGTTAGGTGTCCCTAATTAGGTGGCGTGATAACAAGGGTGGCTAGAGGTATGGCCTGGTGTGACATTATTTTTCTGGGCAGGGCCCACTGCACTGCTGTACCATAATGCTGTTAAGACAGCCTGGCTATGTGCCTGCTTTACAGCAATATTGAGGAGATTTACTAAGCAAATTGTACCACAATTCTGTCATAATTTGATAGAGGAGAAAATGTCATATACTATTTGCTTCGGGTACCTTTTACACCTACCTCAATACATTTGAAAAGTATTGACAAAAATGCAGATAATTTATAAAACATCCACAAATATTGGTGTTAATGTATGCCATCCATTAAAAGAGTATCTGTAAGCAAATTTATAATGTCATTTTTACCATTTTCATACATTTTCACTTTTCCCAACAAGAAAATTCATGGAAACTACAATTTTTGTTAAATCTCCCTTATTGATGTGTTCTGTATTCTGGTTCTCTAAACAAAAGGCTCAGGACTTTAGTTATTAAAGGAAGCATCTGTTAGGCATAAAGATATACATAGCTTTACTATATCACCTATATCTTTTTATTGTCAGATTCTTTTTTGGTGTGTGGTAACTAATTATGAAGTTGATTGATACTAATTACATATCTTTTCTATTTTTGAAGCCTTTAATCTCAGATTTGGTATAGCATTGAGCCAAGATGAAGGATCAGGCATGGCAACTGGACAAGACCAAGGATCTGGCGTGGAAACCAGTCAAGATGAAGGATCTGGTATAGCAGTCAGTCAAGATGAAGGGTCTGGCATGGCAGTCAGTCAAGATGAAGGATCTGGCATGGTAGTCAGCCAAGATGAAGGATCTGGCATGGCAGTCAGTCAAGATGAAGGATCTGGCATGGCAGTCAGTCAAGATGAAGGATCTGGCATGGCAGTCAGTCAAGATGAAGGATCTGGGGTGGCAGTGAGTCAAGATGAAGGATCTGGCATAGTAATCAATCAAGATGAAGGGTCTGGCATGGCAGTCAGTCAAGATGAAGGATCTGGCATGGCAGTCAGTCAAGATGAAGGATCTGGCATGGCAATTGGTCAAGATGAAGGATCTGGCATGGCAGTTCAAGATAAGGTTCTGTGTGCATTAGTCAAATGAATCTGGCTTTAAATAATCAGTCAAGATGAAGGATCTGGCATGGCATTTAGTCAAGATGAAGGATCTGGCACGGTAATCGGTCAAGATGAAGGATCTGGCACGGTAATCGGTCAAGATGAAGGATCTGGCATGGCAGTCAGTCAAGATGAAGGATCTGGTGTGGCAGTTAGTCAAGATGAAGGATCTGGCATGGTAATTAGTCAAGATGAAGGATCTGGTATTGTAATCAGTCAAGATGAAGGATCTGGCATAGTAATCAATCAAGATGAAGGATCTGGCATGGCAGTCAATCAAGATGAAGGATCTGGCATGGCATTAGTCAAATAAAGGGATCTGGCATAGAACAATCAGATAGATCTGGCATGGCAGTCAGTCAAGATGAAGGATCTGGCATGGCAGTCAGTCAAGATGAAGGATCTGGCATGGCAGTTAGTCAAGATGAAGGATCTGGCATTGTAATCAAACAAGATGAAGGATCTGGCATGGCAGTCAGCCAAGATGAAGGATCTGGCATGGCAGTCAGCCAAGATGAAGGATCTGGCATGGCATCACCAGATGAAGGACGCATGGCAGTTAGCCAAGATGAAGGATCTGGCATGGCAGTTAGTCAAGATCAAGGATCTGGTGTAGAAGTCAGTCAAGATGAAGGATCTGGCATGGCAGTCAGTCAAGATGAAGGATCTGGCATGGCAGTGAGTCAAGAAGAACGATCTGGCATGGCAGTCAGTCAAGATGAAGGATCTGGCATGGCAGTCAGTCAAGATGAAGGATCTGGCATGGCAGTCGATCAAGATGAAGGGTCTGGCATGGCAGTCGGTCAAGATGAAGGATCTGGCATGGCAGTCGGTCAAGATGAAGGATCTGGCATGACAGTCGGTCAAGATGTAGGATCTGGAATGTAATCGGTGAAGACAAAGAATATGGCATTCAGAAGACGAACCATCTCTTGTTTGTTAATTTGATTCCTGCTATAATATGTTTGTTCAACTAATTTATCATATAGCTCAAAAGACAAACAAAACAACCCAATATACATTGTCAATATGCATCAATAATATATCATGACACAGTTTACAATTGTATGATAATTATTTTTCTGTATTTTTGAAATACATTAAGTGTAATTTTTTCATTTGATTTGTATTAGTATTTCATAGAGAAAATATAGATGAACCATAAGTTAGGCTCTAGCAAATATGGACCTCCTACCACTATTGAACCACATTTTGTTTAATAATTACTTATCTTGCTTTGCCTTTATTTTATCAGAAAAGTGGTCAAAATAACATAACCACTAGACCTAGAGCAAATGAAAGATTTAACTAAAATGACAACAAGCTACCTAAAAACACAATGTAAAACATGCCCCATAAAAGGTCTTAAAAAATCACAGTTACTTACAGTTACAATCAAAGCATGGCATACTATTGCATATTGGCATCATTAACTACAGATGACACTTAGTGGCAGTGGTTGGGATCGAAGATAATGCTGGTCTTTTCTATTCACCTAACTGACCACAGCCATCGTTCGATCACCCCATCATCACATAATTGTCTGGTGGGTAGTGGTTGGCATTGTCTGCCATATTAGTGTCTAGTACACCCTGTCAGAGGCAGGGTATAATAGGAGATTGGCAATTTGAAAAATATATAGCAATACATGTTTTGCTATATATTGAAGAAGAGACAATGCTATCGAATATTTAAGTTCCTTGTGGGGATAAAAAGTCAAGGTAAAATAAAGCTTTGAAAAGTATAACATCCAAAAAGAAACTTTCCTATTTACAATATAAAAATGAATGATAAAACAACAGAATTTTGCTGTTTCTATAAAAGTCCAGACTAATAAAATATGTTATTTGTCCTGTGTACTAGACACCTTAAAAATAATGTCAGGATAGCCCTTTTTAGTCGCCTAGTTTAAAAAAAAAAAAAAAAAAATGGAATAAAATGTGATAAAAAAGTAATGTACACTAAAATAGTAGAAAAAAAAAACTACAGCTCTCCATGCTAAAAAAAAAGCCCTCACACAGCTCTGTCAACATAAAAAACAAAGATGGTAATGGTCTAAGCAAAAGAGAGATAGTAAAACATAACAAAGCTATCTTGTCATTTCTACTGCATGATGAAGTTTATAAAAAACAAAGCTCAAAAACCAATGAAGCTATTTAATTTTCCCCATTCCACAACACAGATAATATTTTATGGGTTCCTCAATACATAGTATGTTACATTATCCCTTAACAACTCATGGCGTTTTATTAGGTCATGGAAGTGTTAAGGATCAATGGAGTCCACACCATACCAATTGCCCCTTTCTCCACTTAATCACATGGGGTGCTGAAGGTGTAACTAGAGAACCTTGGGCATTATAGCAGACATTTGGATGGAGCCCTCTTTGCCAGCCCCTCCCCCGAACCACAAACATTTGCTGGTGCCCGTTAATAATAGTCATGCAGTTACTAGCTAATACAAGGAGCAAATATCTCATCGTACTTATCACCATCATATTGCTACCAAACAAATGCAGCTACAGCAAGACCAACATTATTAATAACGCTACTACATACAGGCCCGATTACACTTCCAGAATATGACTATAAATTGCCACCACATAGTGACTGAATAATATCACTATATTAGTACAGTATACAAAGACCAATATTACTTAATGACCATATGTTGGTACATACCAGTGTACACAGGCTCTGCAGGCTGTATATTTCTGCCATATAGTAACCCAATAGTGGTAGGTACCAATGCACACACAGTCCCGTTCCTAGGGGTGGGCAGAGCAGGGGCTGAATGCATGACTGGTGGGGGGGTGAGGGGTGCCGCGGGTGATCCAGAACCCCATCTAGCCTGAGAAACAGCCCCATTACAATAGAGGTTTGTGAAATCCTCCAGTGTTCAGGGTGAAGAACCTGTGATGACGTCAAAGTCAACATGACTCGCAGGTCCTTCAGCCCGGGCAAGAGAGTGCAATGTGTAAGTGAAAGTTCAATGTATACACAGATATACACCCACACACACACATACAATCACACAAAAAAATCCCTTATCTTAAAATGTGGCTACTGTGACTCTGTGGCTTGCTGAGGCTTGTAGTTCCCCAGCTTGCCACAATTTCAATATAAGGCACTGATAGAATAGACACACATACACTCCATGGTTTTTGACTATAGGGTATATGGGCAAAAGATAGGTAGGCGGTAGGTTTGCCCCAGTTAGGTAGGTGATAGCTGATCCTCAGTTATCTATGTTGTAGGTGGGCCCTAGGTTGGTAGGTGGGCTCTAATTATGTACGTGGTAGGTGGACCCCAGTTTTCCATGTTTCTCCAAAAATAAGACCTATTGCAATTTTTTTCAACCTTAGAAATATAAGGCCTCCCCTGAAAATAAGACTTAGCGGCAGCCATTGCTGCAGCTCCCACCACGCCATACACAGGGCCGTTCCTAAGGGCAGGTTGAGTGAAAGTGTTTGTGGGGGGCAGGTGTTCCCAATCCCCGCCCACCTCGAGAAACAGCCCTGGGACATTACAGGTATGATAAAACCTGTATTGTGTTAGAAGGGGGTGAAGGACCTGTCCTGGGAGGTCATATGATTGTGATATCACCACAGGTCCTCAATGCCTATCAACTTCCCAGGAGAGGAGACAGGAAGTTTAAATATAAGAGAGAGGGATGAGGGTGAGAACAGAGCAATGACACGGACACACACACACACACATCTCAGAGGATGGCTGATGGGGCATGCTGGAACTTCTAGTTCCACAAGTTCCAGCAGGCCACATTTGCCATCTTTTGAAATAAGTCACTGTAGCTGCTATAAAATGTCCTCTACACACACACACATATATATATATATATATATATATATATATATATATATATATATATATATATATATATTATATATATATATATATGTATATACACATACACACACTATATAAATAGCTGTGCACTTGCATCAGAGTCATCTATTTCTGCAGGAAAAAAATTCCCCTCACCCTGTGCAGAATGGGGGGATGTCCCTGTTCAGAAGGGACAAAATGAAAACCTCTCTCTAGTTCCAGCGCCGCGTCTCCCCGGGTTTCAGTTTCCATTCTGTTTCTTCTGAACAGGGACGTCCCACGGCTGCACTGCACGAGGGTAGATTTTCTTTCCTGTATAGATATATGACTGAGGCACGTGCACAGTGAGTATTACATACATTAATCTGAAGAGTCTATGGCTGTAGAATGTACAATGTGACGCTTTGCCCAGGTTGGCTCTTCCAGTCACAGCCTGGCTCTCACACACTTCTTGATTGTGACATTAATCGCTATACATTGCAGCCGCTCGCACATACACCACCAGGCTCTTCCTTCAAATATGATGGAACTAAAGCTAACCTAGGCTGAGATGCTGCCATATAAGATTTTTTTTTACATGAAAAATGTATTCATGGAAAAATAATCATCCCCTGATAATAAGACCTAGCGCGTCTTTAGGAGTAAACATTAATATAAGACACTGTCTTATTTTTGGGGAAACAGGGTATGTAGGTGGGCCCTAAGTAGATAAGTGGTACCAGATAGGAAGGTGGTAGGTTTGCCCCGGTTAGGTAGGTGGTAGGTGAGCCTCAGTTACGTATGTTGTAGGTGGGTCCTAGGTTGGTAGGTGGGCCCCAGTTATGTATGTGGTAGGTGGACCCCAGTTATGTAGGTCAGCCCTAGGTAGATAGGTGGTAGGTGGGCTCCAGGTATGAAGGTGGATCCTGGTTAGGTAGGTTTTAGGTGGGACCCAATTAGGTAGGTTGTAGATGAGCCCCATTTCTTAAAGAAAAATTACAATAAACTCACTCTTCTTCCTCTTCCCTTGACACGAAGAGTGACAGGCCAGCTTCTCCCTGTGAAGCCCAATGTAGGAGTCGCGATTATTTGACATCACGCCGCCTACGTCAGTGGTCAACACCTGGGAGACTTAAAAAGTACCTATCATCAAAATTTTTATTAAACAACTTGTTAGTAAATAAGAAAATAATACAATCTTTAATTACATCTGGTTAGAAAAAAAATTAAAATTCCTAGTGAAAACAGTCTGTACCTGTCACGAGTCTGCTATGCTAAACAGCCGACTTCAGTCTGAAGTCGCCTTCAGGAAGGCTAACGGGAAGTTCCCAGCATGCCTAGCTCATGACTAGTGTTGAGCGATTGCGTTGGCTATCGAGATCGATCGATAGTCGATAGTCGGCCGCTATCGATAAGGTTTTTCGATAGTGAGCATCGATTATGCGCGATGACCATTAAAGTCTATGGAGAGCAACAACACCTTCATTATTACACCCAAACAAGGCTGGAGAAGCTGAAATTAACATCCACAACAGTCAAATGGATACGTGCTATATCTTAGGCAACACACTTAGGTTATACCACAGAAAAAAAGTCACAGACCATTTACATCCCTTCTTTACCCCACCG
>JAODAL010025730.1:0-58055 GCA_025379985.1 Phyllomedusa bahiana | reverse complement strand
TAAGTCCCAAAAATACATACGGGCCCCCCCTAAATGTTCTTTAGTGTAATCAAAATATTTCGAAGAATCTACAATAATAGTTTCTCCCCATTGGTCACTGTATGATTTTAAACCCCCTTAAGGCCCCGCCTTTTTTTGGCCTTCCCCCTTGACCCCCCCCTATTTTTGAAATCTGTAATGTATTATTGGAATAACTTTTTGACATTTTTACTATCATTTGATTCGAGATTTTTTTCTCGTGCACCTTTGTGTTTTAAAGTTAGTAAAAATTTTTACATACAACCCTTGTTTTTTTGGAAAAAATCAAAAATTTCATGAAAATTTGGAAAAATTAGCGATTTTGAATTTGCAAAATTTCTCGTGCAAGACAGATATTATTCACCACAAAAATATTTTAAAAACTACATCCCCTTTGTCCATATGGGTTTTGGACATTGTTTAAATATTTTTTTTTTTTTTTTCACATTGAGGGTTTTGAAATTTAGTAGTAATTTTCTCCCAATTTCCAGAAATTTGCAATATAATTTTTTGGGGCCACCCAGATCTCTCTTTTAATGGAATCGTGCATAGTTGTTGCATGACTGGTTTCCCCTATGCAATGTCGGTCACGATCCCGGGGCGTGCCCACGGGGCCCGGGCCCGGGGCTACGTAGGGTAAAAAAAACCCGGGAAGGCTTCTCTGCCTTCCGTGAGTCTGTAAGGAGGCAGGAGCCGCACGGATCCCCCCGTCCCTGTGCCGCCCGACAGAGCGCAGGAGGAGCGATCTCCTCCTGCGTCTCTCTTAGTTATTGCGACCCGATGGTCGCAAAAAAATTTACGGGGTTATCCGCCCCCCCCCCCGGAGCGATCCGAGGGTCGGGGCCGACGCTGCGGGATGTCAGCTGTAATATACAGCTGACACCCCGCGTCGATCGCTCGAATTCTGCTTTAGAGTTCGCGCGTTCTTTAGGACGTATCCATACATCCAGGTGCGTGAACCCCCAAACGACCTGGACGTATGAATACGCCCAAGGTCGTTAAGGGGTTAATAATGTCTTCAGAGTTTGTGTACAACTGATAGTTGCATGTGGTGGTCACGTTTTGTCATGGTCTGGCAGTATTATTTGAACCTTAAGTAATAATATTATTGGGTCTTGGTATCGTAGGAGTTTTTTTTTTAGTAACAATTATTTTATGTATATTTGCTCATGTATGTATTTATAGTGAATGTTTTTTCAAAAGGGTAATTACACTGTCACACGTAAGTGAGCACTTTTGAAAAAGCCAATTTGTCAGTGCTGATTTTCATTGTACAGTGACTGCTGAAGTGATGGGCAGGATCCATGTGGAATATGCAGAAAATTAGTGACCGAAATGTAGCCATTTAAGGGATTGTTTTTCACAGGACATGTTGTATGTACTAGTGGTTTCATTGGTGTACCATACAATGTATTGGTAAACCCCAAAAATTATTTCTGGGGTGCAATTGGGAAAAATAGCACCATTTTTGGGGGTTTTGTGTTTATGGAGTTCACTATGTAGTATAAATGACATGCTTAATTAATTCTGTGGGTCAGTAACATTCAAGTAATTCCAGATGTAAATAAGTTTTTGGGATGTTTTACTACTTTTAGAAAATGTAAACTTTTTTAAATTAAATTAGCTTTGCCATTTTCTAAGACAAATGACTTTTTTATTTTTCCATCTACAGACCTATGTGAGCTTGTTTTTTGTGGGTTAAAGTGTGTGGTTTTCATTGACACCACTTTGTTGTACCAATGTGACTTTTTGAACCATGCTTAATCCAACTTTTTTGGAGAGAAACTGACCAATAAAACACAAGTTATTTTTTGTTTTGCTTTTTTACAGCATTAAACATGCAGGATAAATATAGTTATAAATTACTCGTTTTGACTTTTAAAGATGAGGTGATAACAACTGTGTTTGATTTTTTTTTTTGTTTTTATGCATGAAATAAGAACAGGGGATGTTTAAAAACAGGGAATATTTTTGCATTTTTAAACCTTTTATTTTTGTCTTACATATAATTATATACTCATAATTTTATTTCCCCAAGTCACTTAACCACTAAGGTGTAAGATTGTTTTCAGTATTCTGCAAAACTAATGTATTGCAGAATAGCATACAATTAGGGGAACGTGTATGAAAACTTTCTAGGTCTAAGGGTGCTTTCACACATTGTGTTTTTGGTTCATTTCTTATGCTTTTTTTGGCAGAAACTGCTGTGCATTTCTGCAAAAAAACGCACCTAAAAAGCACTGTGTGAAAGCACCCTTAGACTTTCTTTGTTGCCATAGCAACCAATCAGACTTCCCCTTTCATTTTTTAGAGCACTATATGAAACGAAAGGGGTGCTCTGATTGGTTGCTATGGGCCGCCACTGGGCTTCGAGCTGCCATGCTCACCTCCTGCATAACTGTCTAGATTCCTTAATTGCATTATTGTTAAACATAAAGTGACCAGAAATTTTGGGACTAAAAGAGGGACGCGCGCCGCCTCAAAAATATGCATAGACCAAACCCTCCATAATTGGGAACTTTATAGAAAATTTTGGTGACTGCTTTCCTATGAAAGGAAAGTCAGATGCCTGCTGTTGGAAGGGGACCCCTCATCATTCCTATAAAACCCAAAAAGGTAGGGAAAAATAATTCATAGTTTCATAGTTTTTATAGTTTTCATATTTGTAAGGCAAAAAAAAAAAACGTCCATCTGTTCAGCCTGTTTTGTAAGTGTTTGTCCCGAGGAAGGCAAAAACCCCCCAAAGAGGTAAACCAATTGTCCCCCATTTTAGGGAAAAAATTTCTCCTGACTCCCAATGCAATCGAAAAAACCCTGGATCAAAGACCCCTCCCCTGAAAACCTGTCACTATAACTTGTTATATTATTACGCTCCAGAAATGCATCCAAACCCTTTTTTTGAACTCGGTTATTGAATTCACCATGACCAGTCCCTCTGGCAGAGAATTCCATAGTCTCACTGCTCTTACAGTAAAGAATCCCTTTCTATGTTTATGTAGAAACTTTCGTTCCTCAAGACTAAAGGATGCCCCCTTGTTCAGATACAGCCCTGTGTATAAAAAAATCTTGGGAGAGATCTCTATATTGACCTTTGATGTATTAACAAAATTTATTATGTCCCCCCGAAGCCTTCTTTTCTCTAAACTAAATAACCCTAACTTGCCAATCTTTCTGTGTACTGTTAGTCCACCCAGTCCTTTTATTATTTTTGTTGCCCGCTTTGTACCTGTTCAAGCTCTACTATGTCTTTCCTGTGCACTGGTGCCCAAACTGTACACAATATTCCATGTGGGGTTCTAACCAGTGATTTTGTATAATGGGAAAATAATGTTCTCATCATGTGCATCTATCCCCCTTTAATGCACCCCATGATCCTATTTGCTTTGGCTGCTGCTGCCTGACACTGGCTTGCTACAATTAAGTTTACTGTCCACCATGAGTCCCAAGTCCTTCTCCCTGTCACTTTTACCCGGTGTTTTTCCTTTTAACATGTAGTCATGTAATGGATTTCTCTTCCCCATGTGCATAACCTTGCATTTAATCAGTGTTTAAACCTCATCTGCCATTTCCCTGCCCGGGCCTCCAACTTATCCAGATCCCTTTTGTAATAACATATTATCCTCTATTTGTTTATTACTTTACAGAGCTTAGTATCGTCTGCAAAGATCGATATTCTACTGTGTATTCCCTGTGTAGATCATTAGAGGATAGGGCCCAATACTGACCCTTGTGGTACCCCACTAGTAACAGCGATCCAGTCTGAGTATGTACCGTTAATTACTACCCTTTGTTTTCTTATCAGTGACCATTACTTACCCAAACTTTGCACACATTTCCCCCAGTCCAAGCCATTCTCATTTTATTTTACCAACCTTTTATGTGGCACCCGTATCAAAATGCTTTAGAAAAATCAGAATATGACATCCCAGTGCCTACCCCGATCCAGCCCTAAAAAGCACTGACTTCCCATAGAAGCTGATGAGAATTAGTCTTGACAGGAGATCCTTCATGGAACCCATGCTGGAACGGCGTTATACATTTTATTTTCAGTGAGATACCCCCAGGAAAGCATCTCTGAGAAAACCTTCAAACATTTTACCTACAACAGAGGTTAAGCCTTACTGGCCTATAGTTTCCTGGATCACATTTTGACCCCTTTTTGAATATTGGCACCACATTTGCTATGTCATACTAGTAGGTTATAGATAAATAGGACCGTCAGGCTGTAGGCCAGTGCTGCGGTCCCATTACAGCCGCCCAGAAACTGACGACCAACTGGCAATGACATGCTGAAGGCGGGACATTGGGCATCCTGCTGGGACATTGCCAGGGCCATGGGACAAAGCAGCCAAAAGCGTAACCATCCTGCCGAAAGCAGGACATCTAGTCACCTTAGTTAAACATCCAGGATCAGAATGATCTCTGTTCCTGGCCGGTGAATGCAAGTGCCAGCTGTAACTAAAAGCCAGCACTCAGCATGTTCAGAGTTCACTTAGTCCTCTAGCCCACTGAATACATCTCTTCCAACATCATAACGATCAGTTACATCAAGGGGTCAATATCTGAGCATTTTGGCTCAGTGAAGAATTCATCCATCAAATACAAGCATATTATTTAATTACATAGTTTCCAAATAAAGTAGATGAAAAAATTATGGAATCACTCAATTGAGAGAAAATTTTAGAATTACCCTATAATTTGCATATTTAAAACAAATACTGACACAAGTCTAAACATATGAACTAGTCTGCAAATAAAAGGCAGCAGTGCTTATAAATCAAACCAAGTTGTTGGACTTGACTACTTAAAAGAAAAAAAAAGTCCACACTTGATAACTGCCAATTATAAAACTTTAGGATGGAAATCCAACATGCAAAATGTGACAACAAAGGTTGGTTGTTCCCATTCTGCTGTGTTGAATTCAGAAGGGGTAAAAAAGGAAAACACATGGATAGACCAAGAATAACATCAAATTGTCAGTATATTTGGATGCTGTGTAGGGTGTAAAAAAACATGAATGCAATGACAAGTCTCTTATAGCCATATTTTATTCACAACACATATCAGAAGTTGAAAGTTAGACTTTTTTTCATTTCATTTGGAAAAATTAGCTCATTTAAAAATGTAGGGTGGTAACACATCTCAAAAAGTTGAGACAGGGTTAACAAAAATCTGGAAAACTGTCAGTTTTCAACTAATTTATGTGACTGTGTATAAAAAGAGCATGTTAGAGAAACAGAATATACTAATTGTGGCACAGTTTCAGAAAAAAAAATTCACAATGTAAAATTGCAGTATTTGATTATCCCTCCATTTGCAGTGTATAAAAAAAGATTTATAGAATCTGAAAAAAATCATGTGCAAATAAGACAGGCAAATCATAGCAAGGACTTAATAATTCCTCCAAAGATCATTGTCTGTGAACATAGTTTTCCATGCAATCCGTTAAAACTCTATAATGCAAAGAAAAAGCTGTATATCAACACAATCCAAAGACGCCTTCATGTTCTCATTTAAAATGGACTAAAGCTAAATGGAAAAATTTTCTCAAATTAATCAAAATGTGAACTTTTTTAATGTAAACCACATACATTGTCAAGATAAAAGAGGCCATTCAGCTTGTGATCATACCACAGTTCAAAAGCCTGCATCTCTGATGGTATGGAGTTGTATTAGTGCCTATGCCATGGGCAGCTTAAATCTCTCAATGCTGTGCAGGTTTTAGAACAACATATGCTCACATCCAGATATTGTATCTTCCAGAAAAGCCTTGCATATTTCAGCAAAACAATGCAAAACTGCAAACTACATCCATTACAACAGCATAGCTTTGCAGAAGGGGAATATGGGTGCTGTATTGGGTGCCTGTAGTCCAGAACTTTCGCCAACAAACCCATTTGGTGCTCTGTGAAATTAAAAATCCATCTAAAAGGAAGGGCTAGGACTGTTGAGCAGTTAGAATTTAACATTAGGCAAGAATGGGATGAAATACCTCTACCAGAACTACAGTGATTGGTCTCTTCACTTCCCAGAAATTTACAGACTGTTATAAAAGGAAAAGCGATGCTATACAAAGATGATCATGGCCCTGTCCCAACATTTTTGCCATCAATTTCTAAAGTTCTAATTAAACTATATAAAATTAAATTATATAAATTGAAAAACTCATATAAAATGAATACAAAAATATATAATATCCCCAAAAAATTAAAATATCTCATAAAATTTATTTAAATTAATATAATCTAAAATTAATTTAAAATTAAATAACCCACTGACATAAAAATAAAATGTTCAGATTTTTTTTATTTTTTACTACATTAACTGAAAGAAATTTTTATCAGATGGTAATCAGTGTTGAAAAATATTTTTGCTGCTCTTACCCTTTATTCTACATACTGCAAAAGCAAGCACACCACAGGTCTTGTTGGGACCTGCGTTCTACAAAGCAAGGTCACTACCATAGTTTTTATTCACTGACATGTTGTTCTAATGACTCTTCTTTTGTTTCTAGCCTATCTATAGCCTATACACAAGTTTGGTGCATTAGTAATGCGGCAATGTTATATAATGCGGCAAACACATGAACTTAAGATGACATTTATGAGCGCGCAAAAACTTCTTTCATACATTCAGGCACATTATACACTAAAAAACAGACGCAAAAATCCACTTTACCCCATCTGTTATCAGACATATCTCCCTTAGGGCGACATGTATGAAGCTCGCCGGGTCGGGGCGCGCTTTTCCGCTAGTTTTCCGGCGAAATCTGCGCCTGATTTATGTCGGGGTCGGGGCGCGCTCATACATTCCATGTAAAGTCCGCCGCGCCTCGCCAGTGTGTTAGGCGCAGTGCGGGACTTAGGCGCAGTGCGGGGCTGCGCCTGAGATTCGCCGCCGGAGGTAGTACGGTCATCCATGCGGGGAAAAGTCCGCCGCGCCTCACCAGTGTGTGGTTCGCAGTGCGGGGACTGAGGTGCAGTGCTGCGCTGCGCTGAAGATTCGCCGTCCGAGGAGGTGCGCTCATACATGCGGGGAAGAGTTCCCTGCGTCTCGCCAGTGTGTGGGGCACAGTGCGGGGACATGGGCGCAGTGCGGGACTTAGGCGCCGTGCGGTACTGCGCCGAAAATCTGTTCCGATGCGAGACAGGCTGGAAAACAGCGAGAAATCATTCCACATGTCGGTGCGGAGTATGAATCAAAAATCGCCTTTATAAAGGCATTAAACATTCTCAGAAAAGAGCTCAAACCTCAAACATAAAAAAATACATTAAAATTTAAACTTTCCAAATATCCTAATTAAAGAATTAGGATATTGGATATTGCCGGGAAATACAGTAATTCAAATTCTGAAAGCTATTCTCATTGAAACCGGCCAATCAGAATAGGAGCGACAATGAACCATTAAAACCTATGAAACTATTGACAATCAGAATCAAAGCGGGACAGTTAAAAACAGTAAAAAGCAGAAAGAGCTATTGCTGAGTACCGGGGCTTGGCTAGCTCGGCAATCAAATAGGAGCGACAGAGACCCATCAAAACCTATGGAGAACTATTGACCAATCAAATTCAAAGCAGGACAGTTCAAAATACAGTAAAAATGCAGAATAGAGCTGATTGGGTTGAGCTAGCGGTGGCTTGCCTATCCCAGCCAATCAGAGCGCGAGCTACTTCTCCCATTGTAGTCTATGGAGAGATCGGCGCCATGCAATCTCGGCTCTCAGTGCCGTGCGCCCATACTATTGATCCTTGGATAACGAAAATAAAGAAATAAACATGATTTTATTGAATTAATTTTTTTTTTCGTTACCCACATCTTATTATTCATTTTATATACACATCGGGACAACTTCTGTAGTCTTATCATTTGATTTCGGCCATGTACAGTTTTATTTCAGATTGCATTAGAAAACCCATAGGAGCGTCGCTCGCTCTCCCATTGGTCCAAATAACCGCGCCTCTTTTAACTTAGCCAATCACAGAGCTGGCTCGGAATTTCTTTTCCCCATAGAACTCTATGAGAAAGTAGCTCGTGCTCTGATTGGCTAAGCTGGACGAGCCCCCGCCGCTTCAACCAATCAGCTCGTTTCTGCCTTTTTACTGTATTTTGAACTGTCCCGCCTTTGAATATGATTGGTCAATTTTTCTCCATAGGTTATAATGGGTCCCTGTCGCTCCTATTCTGATTGGTCAATTCTCCTCCATAGGATATAATTTGCCACCGTCGCTCCTATTCTGATTGGCTGGTTTATGCCGACCAATCAGAAGAGCTTAAACAAGTTGAATTACTGTATTTCCCGGCGATTCTCTCTATTGCAATTCCCTATGTAGCGCCGGTCTCGGCGACAAACGCGTTGTTTGGGATTTAACTGATTTATTTTTAGAGAAGGTTTCAGCTCTTTATCTGATAATGTTTTACACGTAATAAAAATGATTTTTTTATTAATACTTCATGCCGCACGGCACTGAGCGCCGAGATTTCAGTGCGCCGATCTCTCCATAGACTACAATGGGAGAAGTAGCTCGCGCTCTGATTGGCTGGGATAGCCAAGCCACCGCTAGCTCAGCCAATCAGCTCTTTTCTGTCTTTTTACTGTATTTTGAACTGTCCCGCCTTTGATTTTGATTGGTCTATATTTCTCCATAGGTTATAATGGGAAACTGTCGCTCCTATTCTGATTGGTCAAAACTTCTCCATAGGTTTTAATGGGTCTATGTCGCTCCTATTCTGATTGGCTGGCTTCTTCCGACCAATGAGAAGCTCTTCAACAATATAAATTACAGTCTTTCCCGGCAATTCTCTCAATGGCAATTCCTTATGTAGCGCCGGTCTCGGCGACAAACGCGTTGTTAGGGATTTAACTGATTTATTTTTAAAGAAGGTTTCAGCGCTTTATCTGATAATGTTTTACACTTAATAAAAATAATTTTTTTATTCATACTCCATGCCGCTCGGCGCTGAGAGCCGAGATTGCATGGCGCCAATCTCTCCATAGACTACAATGGGAGTAGTAGCTCGCGCTCTGATTGGCTGGGATAGGCAAGCCACCGCTAGCTCAACCAATCAGCTCTTTTCTGCATTTTTACAGTATTTTGAACTGTCCCGCCTTAGATTTTGATTGGTTCAAACTTCTCCATAGGCTATAATGGGTTTTGTTGCTCCTATTCTGATTGGCCGAGATAGCTAAGCCCCCGCTAGCTCAACCAATCAGCTCTTTTCTGCATTTTTACTGTATTTTGAACTGTCCCGCCGTTGATTTTGATTGGTCAATCGTTCTCCATAGGTTTTAATGGTTCACTGTCGCTCCTATTTTGATTGGCCGGTTTCTGCCGACCAATGAGAATAGCTTTCAGAATTTGAATTACTGTATTTCCCGGCTATTTACAATATCCTATTTCCTGATATTGCACCGTTCTAGATTTTTGGAAAGCGATTTTTTTTTTTTAGTATTTTTATTTTTGAGGTTTGAGCTCTTTTCTGACAATGTTTTCCGCCTTTATAAAGGCGATTTTTTTTCGGAATCATACTCCTGCTGCACGGAGTGGAGCGCCGAGATTTCTGTCGCGATCTTCGATCTGCTTCCTCGCATGTTCCGATCCTGCTTCACTTCGCCGCCGCCGGAGCATTTAGACCAAAATAAACTAGGTCTGCTGTCGGAGCTGCCGAGCGCTGCATTGCGCCTCGCTTTGCCGACTCGCGATCGTTCATGCCTCGGAGTATACGAGCGTGCCGCGTGCCGCGTCCCGCCCCAGAACGCCTACACCGCGCCCACACCGTGCCCATTGTCCGCCCCTTCATGCGGGGCACAGCCGAAAGTGGCGAACGCTGCGCCTAACACTGCATCCCTGCGTCCGACAGGGGGATTCGGGCCGGGAGGCGCAGTATACGCCAAAAAACAGGCGTAAAGCCCGTTCATACATGTCGCCCTTAGTTTCTTTACATTGTCGTCCTAACTTTTTGTAATAGGGTTTGTATGTCACATTAATCCATAATATTTTATATAGCATGAACTGGCTGGTGTTCCCATGTACTTAACAGAGCTGTCCTATTGTTAAATATGGTATTCATTATATAACTCATAAATAATTATATAAAACATTAAATTATATTTAAGTAATTCTTAAATCTCATTGATAGAAAGATATGTGAACTTTATAGGTAAGATCATTTCTATGAATATAATTAGTAAGCCACCCTTGCAGTAAATAATTTTACTACTGTGTAATGAGGATTGAGATGATAAAACCATGTTAAAAATGTAAATGAAGTAGCAGAGTATTCTTATTTTGTAGCAATGTTTTAAAGTTACTAAATCATATAAACCTCATGTGAGTAAGAAAAGTTAAGCAACAACGTGTCTTTTTATTGAATTATCTTGCTTTCTTTCCTACAATAAAAGAAAACAGTAATAATCAGACACCAGGGGTTCACATCTACAAATCATTCTTGGAATGTTATTAAAGTATTATACGAAAAACCAACATTTATCAGGCTGCCAGGGGATTTCTTTTCCATTGCAATTTCGAAAAAAAGAGATGAAATGGATTGTAAATGAGATTGTATATAAAGTCATCTCATATCTTACTACATCTGTGAAAGAGCACTGTATTCCTCAGCACTTTTCCTGATTCTCAAGATACTTGGCACTCAGCTTCTTCCCCTTGCAAAGATTTTAATATACAGAGACTTAGCTGGTAAGAAATAGCCGCTTGGCATTATTTTTAAATGTAGCTATAGTTTATTCTATTAATGTGAAGTCCTCATCTGGTCATTCAGAAACAATCTTTTTTTTCGTCTGGAAGCCCCTGTAGAAGACGGCTTGTAAAAGCAATGCTAGATTAAATAAAGTAATAACCATAAAAATGGTTTTAGTGCTTCTCTGTATAAACATATATAAATGGGGCTGCGACAGAAGTCTGGCGTCTTTTCAGCCCGAAGACTAGCGGCGCCCTATTTGCTATATTTATAATCAGGCACACTCCAGTATCAGGCGCATTACAAAGCACCAGCGGCACTTTGTAATGCGCCTGCGATCAGGGGTGTGTTGGAGGCGTGTCATACTACAACCCTACAAAGCTACACATTTATAGCTTCAGTACGGCAAATCCAGGCACATTACTGCTGGAACAGGTAAACCACTTTAAAAGTGGGTTACCGGGGGGCGTGGCCTGGACCTGCATGGCGGCTGACGTGTAGCTCTGTAGCTCCGTGGAGAGACTTCTACAACGGCCGAACTAAACCTCTCCCGTTGTTCCTAGAAGACACGCATCGGTTTCCCGAGACTCCCCTACATCCTCCCTTGCTTGTGAGCCCCAGCTGAGTGGCCCTACTGCTGCTGAATACCAGCTCTGCGAGGCCACAGGCCCGGCGGTGGGAGTCCTGATCAGACGCGCACAGCCTCGATCTGCACAGCCGTGAGTACTTGCCATTCTCTGGCACTGAACTGTGGTCCGGCGGCACCCGATCCCAAACCCACCGTCACATAAGAAGCCCAGTTCAGGCGAAACACCTCTTCTAAGTGACCGGGGCCCCGCCGCTGAGCCTTTCCGCGCTTCCCGCCACCTCCTAGTGCCAGCCGACGCCATCTTGAGCCCGCACAGGAGACCTCCTGCATCCGTGGCGCGGCAATACTGCAGAACACACGGCGCTCAAGTGAGGTCCTGCGCTCTCACCCTCTGCCCCTAACCGCCGGAGGAGACCTCTTCCGACTGCCGATCTCCTACCTGTGCCTGGGGCCGCCGACGAGGGGAGTCCCAGGCGAGAGTGACAAGTCCCGGCCCGCCTGTAGGTGAGTGCCTGCCGCTGGAGTGCGATGGACTGCTCCGTGCTCCGGAGAAACCCGAAGGCCGTGCTTGCCGGTGCTCGCTAGGGAAATTCCCGGCTCACTGCTGGGCTCCGTTCTTGTCCCCTGCTCCAGTCTCCCCCTGTGCTACCCGCGGGCTACCGGCACGAACAGGCGCCATTTTTGACCCGCCGGCGACATCTTCCCGGGGCCCGCTCAACGGCTTCCCCTGCTTACAACTGCGGAATCCAAAACTGCTGTTGACTCCCAAGATCTTAACCTGCAGTTACCACAATTCGCCCCACTCTCTATTGAAGTATTTTCTGCCATTCTACTGCTATATTACTGCCATATCTCTTCTACCCTTCACATGTACATTACGTCTCGAGCTTCTCTCTGAGACATCTGTGGTGTCCTGATCCCCAGGTACACCTTACTGACATCCTCATTAGTCTGCCCCACCAGCTCCTATCTAAGCCACCAACAATTAACCAACATTAGCATCCACATCCTTTCTCAGGACGGACATAGTGCCTTATACACCCTTCGAGCACAACTAGCCCTTCGTCTTAGCTCCTCCAGAGGCGTCCCATGTAGTGCTCTCTGGCAGAGGGAGAGTGCTTACACACACACAGCAAGAAAGAGAAGGGAGTGAGGTGGAGAGAAAGAAGGGAGAGAGAGGAGCGAAAGAAGAAGAAGTAGGGAGGGAGAAAGGAGAAAGAAGGACGGAAGGAAAGGGGAAAAAAAATTATAATTTTTTTTAGATACCAGCAAACATCTCCCTACTCCAGCTATGGGGGGAACCTCCAAAAGGAACCCTAAACCACAGAAGCCGACTAAACTAACGCAGTTCTTTCAACAACCTACAAATAAGTCTCCTCACTCAGAAAGTAATATAACATTTCCGCAGCTCTCACCGTCCTCATCAAGAGCTGAATCGGTGGACTTGGTCTCTCAGGAACGGCTCGGAGACCTCTCCTCCACAGAGCTTACTTTACAACGCCTATTCTCCTCCTTTCGAGACACACTTCAAAAGGACTTCAAACACATGATGGGGGACTTCAGGAAAGATATACATTCCTTAGTGTCGAGAACGGAACAAAACTTGAAGAATTTGTCGGATCACATAACCTTCTCATAGATGCCAACTCCGCCAACTCTCAGCCAAAGTCTCGGACCTTGAGGACCAGTCCCGCCGCAATAACATCCGCATTAGAGGCATCCTGGAGACGGTGGGGTCAGATATGTTGCTCCCCTTCCTGACAGACCTCATGGCCCTGGTTCTACCAGAATCTTTCTCCTTGGACCTTTCCATCGACAGGATCCATCGCCTAAACCTAAACACCTCCCGGCCTCGGTCCCAAGAGACACGATTGCTAGGATACACGTCTTCCGCACCAAGGAAGACTTTTTAAAAGCTCTTCGGAAAATGTCTCTGCTCCCGGAACGCTTTAACAATATTGCTATATTCCCTGATTTTTCAGCTGGGACTATGCTCCGCAGAAAAGAATTCCTTCCCTACACCAAGATTCTCATAGAAGCCAATATCCTGTACCATTGGGGATTTCCAGTCAAATTAATTGCCACTAAAGAGAACTCCACCTTCATCTTCGTTACTCCACACATTGCGAAAGATCTCCTATCCTCCTGGGATCTCACCACTTCTCCTCTCTCCACTCCGCTGAAAAAGCCCAGAAACAAACCGGAGCTCATTTCCCTCCTCTGGTCAGAAAGGAGGAGCCGTCGGGACCTCAGACCCAATGACTAACATTCTGGGTACACCTTATGGGTGTCTCTCCTCGGTCTACTGACCTTCTCAGATTTTGATACTCTGGTTCTCCTGATCTTCAGGTTCTAATTTAGGTACCCTTGTACCTACCCGCTACATGCAGGGTCCTGCCGAAGGACTTGTTTCCCCAGGTTACACTTGTTTCCACCTGCTGGAAATTCTGTTGTTTATGTTTTGTTGTCTGCTTATAATGTTACTGTATTTTAGAATTCCTTTGTTTTCTGCCATGTATGACTCTATATGCCTTCCATTTCTCCCTTCTGATCTTCACTTAATGGGTTGGGACTTCCGTTACGCCTGGATTCCAGCATGTTCTCCCCAAAGTAGCCATGGGGACTAAAATTTTATCAATAAATGCCAACAGGCTTAATTCTCCTTTTAAATGTTCTCGGAGAGACGTGCTGAAATCTGAGGCCGAAGTTGTCTGTGTACAAGAGACCCACCTGCGGGACATAGAAGTTTTCAGACTCAAGCATAGGAAATTTCCGGTATCCCTTCACTCCTCTTCCCCTCACAAAAAGGCAGGGGTCTCTATCTTTGTGAAGGATTCTGTCCCTTTCTCTCTCAAACATTCTATAATTGATGAAAGCGGGAGTTACATTATCCTACAATGCGAGTTGAACTCGGCCAACTTAACCTTAGTTTCCCTATACGCACCTAACAAAAGACAGCATAAATTTATAACTCAGGTACTGAACAAAATCAAACAACTCCAAACTGATATCCTCATCCTATGTGGCGACTTTAACATAGTTATTGACCCTCATATTGATAAATCGCATCCCTTGAGAAACTTGCAAGGTTTACAGGAACTATTTAAAAAGGAACAGCTGCATTACCCTTGGCGATATTCCCATCCCAACGACTCAGATTTTACCTTCTTCTCTGCTCCTAATCGCTCCTTTTCTTGTATTGACTACTTTCTTACTAATAGACGAGCCCACTCCAAAGTCTCCTTCACAGAAATAGGTACCCGGACTTGGGCAGACCATGCTCCTATATCTCTCAATTTGCAGAACAATCTCCCCCCCACCATACTCCCTCTGGAGATTAAATAACTTTCTCTTCAAATCTCCCTCGATTGTCCAGGAAATCACAACAGCTCTGCAAGAATATTTTGATCTTAATTCCACCTCTGTCTCCTCCTCTACTACGCTCTGGTGTGCCCACAAAGCAGTCATTAGAGGAGTTCTTATTAAACTAGCTTCCAGAGAAAAACGCAAAAGGGAGCTTGACTTGAATAATCTCCTAGAGGAAATTAGAATACAGGATGACCTGGCCAAGAAAACGCCCTTCCCAGCAATCCTAGCTGGATTGGCGTCCCTCAAAACAGAAGCTGAAGATTTTTTGTCCCCACAAATATAAAGCTTTCCTATCTTGACAAAAATGGAATTTTCTATCTTCAGGGAGATCGCCAGGCAAACCTTTTTGGGTTGTAGGGTAAAACAAATCCAAGCCGGGCCAGAATCTCTTTCCCTTTCCCCTTGCAATCAGAAATTTATTGGGACCCCAAAATTTTAGGGGAAATTTTCCCCCAACTTTTACGAGTCCCTTTTTAACCTCAAGTTGACCCTTCTTCCCCCAATCAACCCCCAAACTCTCCCCCAGACTTTCTTAAATTAACTACGGCTCCAAAAACTTTCGGAGGAACAACTGAGACTTTTTAAAGCCCCTTTTTTTCCACATTGCGGAGCTAGAAAACTACTTTTAAAACAACCCAAAAACTTAAAAAAATTTCCCCTGGCCCTGACGGCCTTAATAATAAATACACAAACTATTTTCCCGCCCTGCCCTCCCACCTACTTCCATCTTAAAACCCCCTTTCCCATTTTTGGTAACCCCCCCCCCCCCAAAGGAAATGCTAAGGGCCAAGTTTTGAAACCCATACCCAAACCAAAAAAAATTTCCCTGACTAGTTTTTAAAAATTACAGGCCAATACCCCTCCTTAATTGGGACTTTAAAAAGTCCTTGTTTAAAATCCTTGCTAATAGAATAAACCCCTTGGTATTTCCTTTCGCTTAATAAACCCTGCCCAAGTGGGATTCGCCCCAAAGCCTTTTCGCGAAAAGGAGGATTAAAAGGGGGTTTTTTTGCCCTTTAATTAGATCGGGAAAAAAAAAAATACTCGGCCGCTTTTTCTCCCTTGACGGGAAAACCCTTAAATAAATTAATTGGTTATTTTATAAAGGGAAAACCCCTTTTAAATTTGGATTTAACAATAATACTTACAACCCAAATTTTATCTTTATCCCTCTGGCCCCCACCCAAAGCCCTGAGGGACCAGACCCTTTTTGGAAACCCCAATGGAATTTCGCCAAGGGGGCCCACTCTTTCCTTTGATTTTTAATCTTTGTGGGGAAAACCCCCTAGGGAAATGATCCCCCAACCCCCGTCTTTTTAAAGTTTTCCCATAGGCCCTAACCCAAATCAGCCAGCTTAAAAGCAGTGAATTCTGGGTAATGTGTCGAAACTGAGTCTTCTATAATTGGCCCTACTAAAGATCCTAGACCTTACTCGAGGGTCTTTATTATAAGTTAAAATCTCTAAACCCAACTATTCTCCCATTTAAAACTGCTCGAAAAAAAAATCGCTCAACTTGGCAAAATTCAAATTTGAATGGTCAACCCTATATACTTTTTTGGGCAAAAAAAATTTTCCCCGGAAATCTCTTTTGAAACAATTGCAGTCAATGGGGAGGCCCTTTTCACACAACTCTTGGGAGGGACATTGCCAAGATGCAAAAACACTTTTTTATGGGGGGCCGCTAGAATTAAATTTGGTTTTAAAGATGAGGGCCCCTCCAAAAATTTTCTTTATATAGTAGAGGGGCCCCCCCTTTGTAATTCGGGAATTTCCCTTTCTTAGTAAACTTCAATTTTTATTTTTTCTTTTTAATTTGGAATGCTGGGAAAAACCCAGATTTAAAAAGCAAGTTACCTTCTTCTTAAAGAAACAATATGGGGGAAATAGCCCGTACCCAACCTAAAGGGCTTTAATTAGCCTCGTTTCTAAAACCTGGTTGCTTTTAAATGGTTTTTAAACCCTACTCATCCATGGGAACAGGAAAAAAACCCACTTGGTCCCCCGGGGGCTCAATTAAGGATCCTTTTTGGGCCCTTTATGCTGAGCCCCCCCTTCCCCACCCCTTTTAAACCCTACCCCCCACTCAACACTTGTTTCCCATTTTGGGCCCCAGTTTGAGCTCCCCTCATGCGAAAGGAAGGTTAAAAAGGGATAACTGTCCCTTTAAATTCTATGTTTTTTGGGGGGGTAATTCCTGATATACCTTTAAACCCCGTGGGTTTTTCCAGGGGTTTTTTGGGTTTAAAAAGGGGACCTCTTAAACGGGGGGAGGGAACCCTTTAAAAATCTTTTAAAAATCTCTCCCACCCCTTTGGGATTCCTAAGTCTCAATTTTATATTATCCCAAATTCGCCTTCCCCTTTAAATCCCCTTCCCCTTGACTCTGGGGTTCAAGGGCAAATACTCCTTTTTTCTAAATTTCCCTGCTCTCCCTAAGAGGGGGATGTATCAGGGGCCCCTCTCAGCGCCAAAGCAAACTTTTTTGGAAAATGATGATCCAAAAAACTCGAATTTTTGCCAAAAATGGGAAATGGAACTACCAAATCTTCTCGGTTGAAGACTGGTGGATAGCAGCGGCTTCAAAACCCCCAAAAACATTCTAACTGATAAACCCAACCACAGAAAAAAATCTCAAGAAATTTTGAACTTAAAGATGGTACCCCCCCCGATTCGGCTCCCCCACATATTCCCGGGAATTTTCCCAAAATTTTATGTTGGAGAGGTTGTGGCTCAGTGGGCCCCTGTCCTATGTGGTGGTCTTCCCAAGTATTTTGAGATTTTTGGATGGGACCCGGAATGGGTTAAGAATCTAAAACCACTTTGGTTTTCCCCTTTGAGTCAGGAACTGGCATTGTTGGATATAACTATTTGGGATATCCCCTTTCAAAACCAGAGGAAATTCAACATATCCCTTTATACCCCAACCCCGTCTTTCCTTTAGCCGCCCACTGGAAGTTTTTCTGTAGCGGTAAAAAATTGAAGAAGCATTAACGGGTTTTAAACTTTCATTTCCACTGCGAGCCCATCTTTTGATTTTTCCCCCCTCCCCCATCCGGTGTCGAAGAGGAACTCCCAGTGGAAAGTCTTGACGGAGCCCCTTTATATGCTTCATAAGGGGGATTAGGGGATAGGGTTCCCCGTGCTCTTTTAATCCTCCTCATTCCCAAATGTTTCCAACCGGGGGGCGACCGCCCCTGGGGGGATCGGAAGGCTCCCTTAATATTTCCCCTCTATCCCGGGCCATCTCTGGTCAATATTGGGTTTTCCCCTCCCTATCCGGGAGTACTTACTTGGGTGTTTTATGGTTTTGTTATCCCTTGTTTATGATACTTTGCTTTTTTTTTTGGGATATTTTTTTTACACTTTCATTTTTCTCTTGATTGGGTTTTTGGGCCCTTTGGGCCGCTTGATTTCTTCTTAAAAACCAATAAAAATTTAAAAATTTTAAAGGGGGGTTACCCGATCCCCGAATGTTTTGCTTTTGCGCTAGAATTTTGCCCGATTTTTTGACCCGCAGTTTGGGCAAGGGTTTATAGATTCAGGCGTTCATTCACTAATATTGTGCACAAAAAAAAGGGGACCTGGGTGCCAAAAAAAAATAGTTTTCACCCCAAAATATTGCCTTCAAAAATAAATATTTAAAAAAGGGTTTTTTAAAAATGTAAAGGGACAGCCTTAATTTACATTTTCCAGTGCAGTTTTCCCTAACCGTTGTATGAAAAGGTATACATAGTTGTAGAGGGCGGGGAAAAGGAAAACAAAATTTAAAAAGCCGTTCGTTCGGTGCTTCCCTTTAAGGGGGATTTTTCCCCTTTCCCGAGCCACTCGTGCCTCCCACACAGCCAGTCAGTATCACTTGCTCTGCACTGAAAAGGGGGCAAAAATCCCCCAACAAAAGCCCTTGTCTGCCATGAGAGTACTGGCTTGGCCCAAAAAATCCTTTTTTCTTTTCAAGGGCTCTGTGGGTCAAAAGCAAATTGAGAAAATTTTTTAAATCAAACAGAGGGCGTGTGGGTTCTCAGCCCCTTTACCATAATGCCCTTTTGATAGTTCACTAATAAAAGTACTATGAAAACATCATATGATTAAAAATTTTGAGTAAAAAGACTATGGCTAGAAAAAATTTGGCTAAATGTAGAAAGAGTTAAATTTTTTTAGTAAAAGAAGAAAAGCCCAAAAGTTTTTGGGGGATTGCCCTGTTTTGTTATCACGAGTGGGCTCTTGAGTAATAGTTCCTTAACCAGTTCCTGATTGGATCATTTTTCCCCTTTTCCGGGCCAGGCCCCCTTTTCTTTTTTGTACCCCTTTGGTTTTTAATGCTTAACATTTACACTAAGGGGTTTTTAATTTTTTTCACCCCGTGTTCTGTGGTACAATTTTAAAAGGTTTTTTTTTTACCACAATGATTTGATTTTAAAACGTAGGGAAAAAGGGAAATGAAGATTATTAACCCAAAAATTTCCATTTTTGATGCCCCTTTGGCGTTTTTTTTTTAGGGATATCAGTAAAAGGTTTTTTTTAGTTTAAAATGATTTATAAGGGTTTAATTTTGTAAAGCATTAAAAATTATTTTTTTACATGTCCCCAGGTTGTATTTCCCTTTTGCGGTTTTTGGGCCCTTTTTGGGGTTAATTTTTGGGTATAACCCGACCTTTTGTGAAAAAAATTAAACTTTAAAATTTATGTTTTAAAAAATTTAAAACTTGGGTTAAAAATATAACACTATCTCAATTTACCCTTGTTATATTTTTGAAAACTTCTCCCTTTCTCCTTTTGGCCGATATTTGGTTTTATTTTCCTGATTGGAGGTGTTTTTCTTTCCCTGCTTTTTACTGGTTCTGACGCTTGACATGTTGATGACCTATCCGTTTCCACTGCCGGCCCAGACCTTTTGCCTGTGACCTGACTACGAACTGACTCAAATTGCCCTGACCTCCTCATGACTCAACTACACCTTCTGTCTACTCCTACTTCACAACGCTGTTTTTCCCCAGGTGGGCCCCTTTAAAGGAAAGCGACCTGGGAGTTCCCTGCAGCAAAGTTTAGATTCATTGTACAAGTGTTGAAAGTGTGAATACCTTAGACTCTGCTCTTTCGTGTTGTTCTATGGTAAAACTTGTGGCTGACCCAGTGGATCCACTTCTTGACTCCAGTGAAATATAACAATTATATACTTTGTAGAAGGGTCAGCTGGGTACCTTTAAGAAAGGAGGGGATTTTAAACCGGGGTGGTGGCTCGGTTATATAAAAAAAAAATTTAGGGTTAATGCGAGCAACAAGTATTGCTGGGTGAGCAGTTTTTCTTTATAGTTTCCCGGTCGGGTTTTTTTTGGAGGGCCCAAAAAGTCTGGGTGGGGTGGCCGTTCCAAAAAAATTTCCAAAACCCCGGTCTTAAAATCCAAAATAAAAAGGCAGCTGGGCGGAAAATTGGGGGATTTTGGGGTTTTAGATCTGGGAACCAGAAGCGGGGGATTTCCAAGCTGTGAGGCTGGTAGGTTGAAGGTGTGGTTTTGGGTAGCATATCCCATTTCCTTTTTAAAACCCTTTCGTAAAGACCCTGTTTATGCTGAAAGTAAGATTTTGGGGTTTTTTTTTGGAATTCACAATAAATACCTCTTTATTTTTGGGCAATATTCCCTGTGCCTGTGCCTGCCCCTTTTTGGTGACCCCTCACCCAAAAATTTTATATAAATTTTTTTCTTTTAAAAAATTTAAAATAAAAGTTAAGCATTATTACATTTTTCTATTTAAATCTAAAATGTTTTTTAGTTTTAAAAAAATTTTGTAAGGGGTCAAGCACCCCCGCGGTTAAAAAAACATGTATTTGGTTTTGATTCTATTTACATTTGAATTTCAAGAACATTTATGAGGGCCCCTTAAACCCCTTTAAAAATACCGGGCCCTTTATAGAACTCTTCCCTCATGTCTCTAAAGCAAATATCCAAAAACAAGCCAAGTTCCTCGATGGATTGCAATTCACCAGGATATGTGAGCCATGAGATTCATTTGATGGGTCCCTTGCATGTCGTTGCTTAGACAGAATGAAGCAGTTTTAATTTCCTTTTTGGGGTGTCCCCTTATGTTTTCATGGGTTTTTCTTTCCCCTTTCCTGGTCCATTCTATATTTCCAAGTGTCCCTAGCCATGAGAATCCCCAAAAAATTCTATTCACATGTTTTATTATGGAGAAATGGTAGCAGCTCTTAACATCTTAAACCTATGTTTTCTAATTTTCATGAACTTTTTAAAAAAAAATTTATTTTAAAATTCCTAGAAATGAATACAAAAAATTTGCAAAAAAAATCTTGTTTTGTTTGTGCAAATACATGCAGATTTTGTCAGGGTAATGCTGCCTTTACCATTTTGTTTTAAAAATGATAATTTACAATAAGAATAATGTTTTCATGATAATAAAAGAAAGATTTGCTTAATTCAGCCCAACTCTCCTCAGCATGATGCCAATGAGCCTACCGTACTTATTCCATTGGCCCCTGGTGTTATAAACTGATAGCTATCCATTACTTCAAATGATTGATTACAGACAAACAACCACCTGTGACCTAATCAATGAGTAGGTAGACGCACAGAAACTCAAAGATATCATTCTTTGGTGTATACCATACTTATATCAACTAGAAAACCACAAAGGGGTTTAGACGTTAGACAAAATAGTAAGACCTAAAAAATAACTTTTAATAGTATCCAATAAAAAATTCCTAAAAAATGACCAATTCAATAAACAGATAATAACTGCTTATCTGTTTATTGAATTGGTCATAACTGACAGGAACCTAGACTAAGAGAACCCTAAAATATCCCTTTACTCACTAACAAAGAGACAAACCTAAACCAAATACCTCCATATTGCAATACAATGTACCAAAATTAATAATGAATGACGAAAAAGTGAGCAAACATCAACTAAGACAAATAATAATTACCACAAATAGATACGGATACTGAAGATAATTAATCTTAACACTTCGACGCGTTTCTCCCAGATAGCAGGGACAATAGTTGAATTATAAATAGAAAAATGCTTAAAGGGGTTGTCTCGCTATCCTGTTTTAAAGCCACAAGTTTTACTTTCATGCATCTTGTCTCTTTATGGTCAGACCGTGGGTGGTTCTATAGCAGTGATTAGCATATCGGCTCAGTATTCATAGATCCTGCTCAGGTCAGTGCAATCAGAACCTCTCCTTTGTTTGTTAAAGATGGCACTCTCTGTTCTCAAGCTGCCAGTAGTCCTATGATGACGTTGCTTCTGGCTCTCAGATGCCGACATGTGTGCACTCAGAGCAGGTAAAATCCCCCTTAACGCCTCAACAAAGCAAAAAAAAAAACAAAGAAATATATTTGGATAAAGTCTTCAATTACATGTCCCTACATGTTGAAAGCTAACCTTTGTAGTGAGACAACTCCTTTAAGTCCCTTAATGGTTATGAAAGACCGCTCAATGGAGATCCATTGAAAGACGTCAAGTAGACAAGTTGAAGTACAGCCTATAATACTCTGTCTGCAAGCTAAACTGACTCAGTCAGTACTGAGCAAGAGAGACAGTAGGTAGCAGGCATATGTAGGCAGGAGAGATAAGTGACCATAAATAGGCAGATACCAGAACAGAACAGCCAATGAGATCCCTAGTATAAACTTTAAAACAAAAATACCGCCAAGTCAACGGCGTCTGGAAAGACCCATTGTGCAGGCACACCCAGAATGAAACAAAGACACAGGGCGCACAATAGAATAGAATAAAACCCCACCCAAGCGCAAACCACACTGGTAAAAATGCGGCAGACGTGGCCAATACCCAGTATAAAAACTGGAACTGAGGTAGGTTAGAATACCGCACATGTGCAAGGCACATCAAACCAAATGTGGCGGGCGCAACAGAGACACAAAGACGAAGCCAGAACCTGAATGATCAAAGACACGATACAAAAGGTGCACACATAATGTGCCCGGCATGCACACCAAAATGTACAGAGATAGACAAATGGAACACACTATAGTAAACACATAGACAATCAAGATGGAAAGAATATTTTCTATTCTGATGCCAGAAATACAAGATAGACACCACCTCAATGTAAGTCTAGCTATCATTGCACATCCCGCCTACTACAAGTAATATAGGAAGAGCCAATTTAAAGATAAGAAAAATTATGTAACAGATGAAAGATAATTAAGAAAATAAACCAATATTGAAACCAGGCTAAATAAATGAAGTAAATAAAATGAAATCATTTAAGGGGTTTTGCCACAATGTAATGTTGACGTGGGATACTCCAAAATGGGAATTTAATCACTTTTCTAAATATATGTGATTACAAAAAGTGAAGCCTGTGAGAGTTACAGCTTTCTTTACATGCCTTTAGTTACTTAAAAGTTTACATTAGACATGACCAGGAGCTAACAGGGAGCTGATCTGGCCGCTAACAGGGTGTTTGCACTTCTTAGCTGATGACAGGGAACATGAAGAAGCTGGCAAGGGACTGTGGAGAAAGTGCAGTGTATGAGTCTGTCTGCTGTATAGAGAATCCCCTGTTGTAATGTTATTATTTGAGTGAACCTTTGAGACGCTCCCTGATTCCTCACTCTCTGCTCACCCCCTCCCTCTCACCCCTGCAGCGTTCATGACTCAGCATGATTTGTTTATATTCTCCCCTGAGCTGATAAGGAGGTAAGGAACTCACTTTGTGGCAAAACCCCTTTAAGTCCTTAAAGAGTACCTATCACCTCCAAACAAACACACAAAATATAATAGTAAATTAAATTATAAGACTTTTTTCCAATACATGTCATTTGCAATGCAGAGGACTCATGTCATTATTACAGGGGAACAGATCTTACTTTCACTTTCTCAGTAGAGCTCTTTATATAGCAGGGATTCTTTCTGTTTAGCTATACCACCTATGCAGGGGGAGCTGAGGACATAGCTGCTACATACAGTACAACAGGCACAACACACTGAGGACATAGTATGACAGAGTTTATAGGCATCTCCATTACACTGCTGCTAGTGTTATATCCAGCACAGACATAGCAGCCCAGAGAAAATCAGTGTGCACCTGATGTTGATGTACAGGCTCCCCCCTGCACAGTGGACTCTTCCCTCTCAGAGGCAGGAGATTGTATCAACTGTCATCCATCAAGCTGTCAGGTGCCGACTTGACCGACTTCAGAGCTGTCTTAAAGGGCCAGTGCTTTTTTAAAAACAGAATTACAGGTGAAATGATTTGATTTCCCTAATTTCCCTAAGCATATTTAAGGAAGTGTTTGTATTTTAGTCTCCTGTTATTTCATGAGGTTTCCCTGGAGATGATAGGTACTCTTTAAGGTTTCACAGTATTTAAATGATAAATCCACTATGTTTCTTATTACAGCATTTTTTTCCTCAAAATTACCACTGCATGGTAGAGGAGTGACAACCTCTACAACTGAAAAGGACAAGGCAAGAGGATCATTCTTATGTACTAGGTTCATATGTCTTGCGACTGAGGTGTCGTGGTTATGCTGAATGTCTCCAATATGTTCCAAAACATGGCGCCTGAACTCATGTTTTGTCTTGCCAACATACATCACGGGGCATTCACATGAACATTGATAGACTACTCCTGAAGTTTTGCAGTTGGCATCGCCATATCTTTTAAATGAGCGGCCAGTGAGATAATTCTTGCACATCTTGGAAACATGAATAAATTTACAAACTTGGCAGCCTCCACATCTAGAAGTACCACAGATCTTAGATGACAACCAGGTACCACTATTCAATGGAGGGACATAATGGCTCCATTATGAAATCTCCTATGTTTCTCACCCTCCTAAAGGTGATACTAGGATAAGTATCAAGACAATCAGACAGGGCTGAGTCCTAGGTCAAAAGAGGCAAGAATTGTGTTAAAATGCTTTTGATTTGAGAAGAAACCTCATCAAAGGTTCCAATCACTCTAGTGGAAAATTTCGTAGATTCTAACATCTATTTTTGTAAAAGACTAGTCCAATAACAATCTCTAGCAAAGTTATATGCTTGAGATAAGATTTCCTTTGGATAGCCCATTTCCACAAAATGTTTCTTTAGAAGATCTGCCTCTTTCTTAAAAATGGCCAGGGTAGAGCAGTTATGTCAAGTTCTCATATAGTGGCCTTTGGGAATCCCACGTCTTAGGGGGGACAGATGAAAACTTTCCCACCTAAGCAGGGATTTTCCTGCAGTGAGTTTGCTATATACAGATGTTATAATTAGGGATGAGCGATTATAATCAACAAAGTTGAAATCGGCACGATTTTTAAGCTGATCGGAAATTTCCGATCACGCAATATTTTAGGTGACAATCTTACAGATAATCTATTACTATCACGCCATTTTCAGCATTTCCTGTCATTTTGGCGGCCAGCAAATCAGCTTAGAGCATAGAGTAGGGTGAGCTGGTGTGTGACGTCATGACTGTGATGTGTATGGTTGTCATTGGCTGGAAGAATCGCATGACCTCGTTTTGCATAGAAAAGCATTTCCTGTTCAGCATCAGTCTTTCAGTGTCTAACATTAGAGCAAGACGTGTGCTGCGTGTCTCTCAATACAGCTCAAAGGGCAAAAAACACATGGAAATCTCCAAAGAGGCATTTTATGCTATCTACAATATATTAAAAAAACTTTGAGATTATTTGTTTGCATGTTTTGTCCAAAAAATGCTCAAGCCACCCCCGGCTTACAAGGGGAATTTTGGGAGGGGGTGGCCCTTTACCCCTATTTTTTACCCTCTACGGGGGTTCAATTTCGGGACCTCCCCACTGTGCCAACCCGGCCCCCAAAAAAGGGGCAGAAAAGAAAAAAAAAAAAAACCCACCCCCTTTTAAAAAGGGGCCATAGTGAATTAAATAAAAAAAGTGTGGGGGGACTTGGTCAGAAAACCCAAATTTTTGGAGGAAAAACAAATTCCCCCCTTATATAGTAAAAAAAGAAAATATGTGCCAAAAACTATATTTTTTCCCCAAAAAAACCCTTTCTAAAAAAAAACACTGCAACCTGGGTCCCACGGCATGGCTGGGGGCACAAAAATTATATGCACACAGTCCCAATACCAGTGGCATCCCCACTGTTTAAAAGGGGGAAAAAAAAAAAATAGAAATCCCCAAAAGAAGCTTTTTTACTATTTTACAAATATTTTAAAAAAAATTTGAGATTTTATTCCCCAATGTTTTTTGCCCCAAAAAATGCTCAAGCCCCCCCCGGGGTTTTACAACGGGGTCACGGGGCGGGGGGGTCCATTTCCTATTTTAATTTTCTCACGGGGGGGGTAAAAATTTAGACCTCTCACTGTCCAAAACCCGGCCTCCCAAAATGCAAGAGAAAAAATAAAAAAGCACCTATTTTTAAAAAAACCCATAGTGAAATTGATATACGGGCCTGGGAGGGGGGGCCGTGGGGGAAGAAAAAACCCAGATGGGGGTTTACCCCTTTCCCTTTTTCCTTATATAGTTTAAAAGAATTGTCCCCAAAACAACGTAAAAGTTTTGCACAAAAAAAAATTACAGCTCAGCGACAAATTTCCCTTATTTTATTCATACAGAAAATATCTTTTAGGCTGAACATTAGAATATAGGTAGATTAAAAAAAATTTTCATTTGTTTTTTAGATAAAAAAGGGGCTTCAAATAAAGAATCAACGCTGCCACCCCGGGGGGGGAAACCCGGGGGGGCGGGGGGAGGGAAAGGACGGGACAGGCTTTTAAAAAGGGAGTGTGCAAAATTTTCTGTTTGAACCTGAAATAAAAAATGGAAATTTTTTTAACCTTTTTTTTGGGCCCAGCAAAAAACCCGCACCTGGGGGGAAAATTGTCCCTTTTATTTTGTGTGCCCCGGGTTTTTTTTAAAAGACCCCCCTTGTCAAAAAATTTGGATACAGAAATTTTGTATTAACTGTTGGGTTTTTTTCATTGGTCCCAAAAACCCCCTTTTTTAGTTATCCTTTTACCTTTAAAAATAGCTGTTTTTGGCACGTGGTGCGGCCCATTTTTTTCAAAAGGGGCCAAACCTTGTACTGAAATTTGGTTTCAAAAAATTTTTTTAGAAAAATTTTTGGTTTAAAATTTTTAAATTGGTGAAAAAAACCACCTTTTCTTACAGTATAATTTTTAAATGCTGTTTTGCACTTGGGTACGGAAATTTTTGATAGAAAATTTTTCAAGAAACTGTCTTTTTGTAAATTTTTGGGTTTGCAAAAAAAAAAAATTTATTTTTAACCTTTCCTTAACTTTTGAATTTTTTTTTATTGCACAAAATTTTAATCTCATTTGGCGCAGAAAGGGGCACTTGTAAGATGGGTTTTTTTAAAAACCCTATAAATTTCCTAGTCCTACGGGCAGTTTTAAATCCCTGGGACTAAAGGGGAAGAAAAACTGTTAAATTTTGTTTTTTACGGGTTCTTCCCCCAGACCGATTTCACAGGAATTCGATAGAAAAAAAATTTTCTGTTTCTAATCCTATTGGGCTTTTTTAAAAACTAGGGGGAAATTTTAAGAATACCCTTTGGTGATTCCTGTCTTTAAATTTAAAGGGGGCTTTTAAAAAAATTTTCCCAATCCCTTTTTTAAAATTTTTATCTTTCTGAACTTTGGAGCGAAATGCAGGTGGTAACGAGCAAAGGGGGGTGTGGGGCCCATGGGGGAAAAAAGGTAGGGAGGAAGGTGCTCCTTCCATTTGTTTGGGGGACAACGGGGAACCCAGGGTATCTTGGGTTGAAAGGACGTCAGGCTTTCATCGCGGGGGGTTCTGTCCCTTTTGAATCTCAGAAACCGAACAGCGTCCCCAAAATCTTTTTTCAGGGGTTTAAAAGAAACCCTGCAATCCACGTCCCCTTCCGGCCCTTTTTCATTCAGGGCTTAAAAGGGTCTTCATCTTCTTCGTCAGCATCCATTCAAAATAAAGGGAAGGCACCCCAAAAAATGTCAACTTGGTACCCACCACTGTGGATAATCCTTTTCTGAAGACCCCCTTTTGATGAAAAAATGGGGTTTTGGGGTCAAAAAGGGCTTTTTCAAAAGATAAAGGGGCCCAAAAGGGGAAAAATTTTTGTTGCTCTGATCCCCCAATTTCTGTTTGCCATCAGAGGGGGAGAAGGAAGCCAGTAAAATGGGAAAAAAAAACCCGGGGGGGGTGGGGCAATGCCTTGAGTCCCCGGGAGGCTTTTTAGCCTGCAGCTAAAAGGATGCAAAATTTGGTCAGGGTGAGGAAGTCCCGTTTGAGGGATGATGAGGGAAAAAAATTGGGACCCCCAACGTGGTTTTTTCCGGGGCAGAATTTGTTTTGCAAAGCGTTTTTTTTACGGACGGGAGGAAGACTTGGGGAAAGGTTTTGGTGGGGGTTTTCTGCCTAAAAAAAGGGGGAGAGGGCGGTCGCACAGTAAGAGAGCTGGATTTTTTCGGGCCAGCCAATCAGGGGAAAAACACCACTCCCGCTTTTTCCCCGTCAAAAAAGGGTCCGGGACCTCTCAACCCGGGGGCCTTTTTCGATCAGCCTTTGTTTTTAAACCCACAAATTTTTCCATATGCCCCCTTTGCATGAACGCATCAGTAGGGGGAAAATTTCTTAGGTGTTTAAAACCACCACCAACATGTCTAGTCACATGCAGCAAATGCATGAGTTAAAATGGAGGCAAAAAACTTGGGAAAAAAAAGGGGGCCACCCCGATCCTGGGCTTCAAAATTTGTTGGGGGCCCGAAACGTTTGCATTTTTTTAACTCCCGATGGGAAAAAATTGTTCCTGCTTTTTTAATTATGCTCCCAAATCCATCTTTTTTTTAAATTTCCCTGGGTTTTCAAAAAACTGTCACACCCTCTGCCCGGGCCTCCTCCTCCACCAAAAAAACGTTCCCAGCTGCCCATATCTTCAAGTCTTTGATAAAAAGGATCAGCCTCCCCCTTTAAAGTCCCCCCCGTCCCCCGGGAGTACCCCAGCCCCACCAGAGACCCACCCTTTCCCCCCCTTTTCCCCTTTCCCACCAGTTTGATTTGCACCCCAAATACGGCGGACAGCCCAAATGCAGCCACCCTTTCTTTTTTCCAGGCTTGGGGCAGAAGAAACATTTAAACCCCAAACCCAAAACCCAAAAGGCCAAAAAGCCTAAAAAGTTGACTTTTCCCGGGTTTTTTCCCCTTGGAAATTTCCCTTTTCCTTTGGGTGGACACAGATGGGTTTCCCCCACGCATGGCCCTTCCCGCCCCCAAAAAAAGCCGAGCAGACATTTTTTTCCCCAAAAAACCCGTCCCTCCCCCGGGCCAGCCACGTGTCATCTAAAATTTTTCAAGCGATTGTGTATTTTGTGTCCGGAAAAAGTCCATCTGACCCCCAAACACCTGGACTAGAAAGGGCATGGCCAAGGCCGCTAAACTCGGGTAAAAGCTCCCTTGGGTAGGGGGGGAAATCCCTTTCTGGTGGTAAAGGGGTTTGGGGGGTTTCTCCAGCTCGGGGGCCGGGCTTTTTCAAACTCCCGGGAGGGGTGCAGGGGGCCCCTTTTTCCCCCGGGGTTCCACTGGTACCGCACGTGCCCATAGGAAACCGGGCCGGGTGTTAAAAATTAAAATCTGTCTTGGAGACCGTCAAAAAAAAAAAAAAACCCCCCCCAAAGGTTTTTTTTTTTGGGAAGCTGGGGAAAAGGCCCCTTTCACAACGAGACCGATTGTGGGGGGTGACAAAAAATTTGGGGGCCAAGCAAGGGGGTGTGGGAGAGGGGTCAAAATCCCCTGGCCGCCTTTAAGACCCTTTAGGTTTTGGAGCAAACCCCTTGCCTGGCCCCAAAAAACCCGGTCAGGGGAACCTTGTCGTAAAAAAAAATTTCAAAAGGGCGTCCCCGGGGCCCGGGACTCCCCTTTCTGGGGGAAGGCTCGGGGTTTTGAACTCACACTTTTTCCTTTCCGCACCCGCTTCGTCCCCCCTTTGGCTGGGGTTTCAGGTCATTTTCGGCCTCCCTTAAAACCTTTCTCATTTTTGGACGGGGCAACCCCTTTGGAAAATTTATCCCCCAAACTTGCTCCAGCGATTTTTGGCCCCGCAGCGCAATACCATTACGAGTACAAAGGGGACAAAATGGCCTTACAAGAAAGCGGTGGGCCCTTCGGGGGTTGAGCCCCCGAGAGGGGGAGCAGGTGAAAGACCCTTGCACACCCTTTGGCCAGTTTTGAAGAAGGGCCACCAAAATGGTCAGTGGGGGGACAATCCCTTGTCAGAAAGAATTGTGGTGATTTTAAAGTTCTGGAACGATCTTTGGACACTCGGGAAAACAGCAGGTCCCCCCAAAGGGGGGGAGGGGGTTTGGGGAACACAGATGGGACAAAAGACCTTTTCTTTTTCGTGGAATCCAAAGGCCTGACAGGTTTCAAAAATTTTTTATCGGTCTTCATTGGGGCAGTGGTTGGGGGTTCCGGGGGTTAGTAAAGGGCGGCCCCCCTTCAGCCTCGGGGTAAAGCATCGGGAGGCCCCTCGGGGCTGTTTTTGAAGCTGAGGGGGAAAGGAATTTGGAGAAGGGGGAAAGGGGTTTATTCCTGGACATGGGAGTTACCGTGCCCCTCCCCTTTGGGAAAAAGGTTTTTCACGGTTTTTGAGGCGGGGGAGGAAGATGAGAAAGATCAGTTTTAGTCCCCCTCGACCCAGGGGTTTTGGGAAATTTAAGGCTCCATTTTTAAACATTATGCTTGGATGCCCCATTTTCCCTCCAAAAAGGAAACCCCCATTAAAAGGGCCCTCAAACTGAACAACAGTTTCTGGGGCCACCTTCCCCCAAACCTTTCCCTTTCAAAAAAGAAAATCAGCACTTTTTCCTTTTTCCCCCACCCCAAAAAGAAAGGGAAAAAGCAGGAATTGGAGACCGTGCTGGGTTGAATAAAATGAAAAACATCTGTTGCGTCTGCTTCACGGTTTTTTTCAAATGTACGGGGGGAACAAAAAACAGCCCAAAATGACAGAAGGAAAAGTGGGCCAAGAACTTTCAAGGGAAAAGGGGGAGCAAAGCATTGTGGCAAAGCCCCAATGGGTGCCCCCGGGAAAACCTTATTTTCCACCTCACCAATGCATGTAATGCGGGGAAAACCCTACAACACACAGGGGACTGGCTTAAGGGGTCATGGGGGCACGACTAAACTGCGTCCCCAACACCCATGTTTTTGGATTTTGTTTCCCGGAAACCCCAAAAATTTGGGTATCCAAAATTGGGTGAATGGCCCAGCTCGTCGGCCCCCCAGGGGGTGTTGTCCCCACAACCAGCGTCATATCTGAGCGGGCCTTCAGACAGGGTGGAGGGGTCTTTTCAGGGCCCCAAAAAACATTCGGCTTTTTCCCAGATAAAATTTTATCGTTTGACTTTATCCCAAAAAAATCAGGGATGGATCTCGATGATTTGTGGCCCCCAAATTTCAAGTTCCCCCGAACAGTTTTCCGGTCTACTTTACATTCCCCTTCAAAAAAGGGAAAAGGTCCTCTGAAAAAAAAAAGTTTTTAAAAAGATCTTTCCCTTTCTGAATTTTTTTTTTCTTTAATTTTCCCCAAAAAGGGATTTTGCTGGTTTTTTGGGTGAGAGGCCGTAAAAGAAACCAATTGTACAAGGTTTCATGAAAAAAAAAAGTATTCCAAATTTTCTCCCCCTTTATCTTTAAAATTTTTCGCACTGTCAAAGGGTTTTTTGGGGCATGGTGCTGTGGGGGTACAGTTTTTAACAAGGTCCCCTTTTGGGAACCCTTTAAAAGTGGCTTGTAAGTTTGGGTTTTTTTCCATCACAAAAATTTTAAAAAGTGGGCTGAGAAAGTCCTTTTTTTTCAAAATTTTTTTGGGGCATGGTGCTATGAAAAAGCAGCTTTTTACAGGGCCTATTGTAAAAAAAGTGGGTTTTTTTAAAAGACAATTTTTTCTTCCAAAAATTTTCAAAAGTTGGTGAAAGGGGTTTATGTTTTGAAAAATTTTTTGGGGCATGGTGCTTTTCAAAAACAGAATAAAAGGGAGGACACTGGGTAATGGACCCCAAAATTGGAAAATGACTTTTTTTGCAAGAAACCTTAACATAGCTACCCAAACCCTTTTATGAGAAAAAACCTGTTTTAAAACAATTAAAAAAAGGGGAAACAAAAAAATTCCTTTGGGGTGCCATGCAAATTTTTAAAAAAGTGTTTTTCTAGGGAAATTAAAAATAAAAAAAAATTGCATGTAAAAAAGGGGTGATACAAAAAATTTTTCCCCTGAATGTACAAGGGGGTTTTCAGGAAACTTGAACAAGGGGGAGGGTTTTTTCTGAGGACATGGTGTAAAGGAGCAATTCCCACCCCAAGAACAGAGACAAAAAATTTCCCCCAACACGTTGAGTAAAAAGAAAAAGAAAAGCCAAAAAAAAGGGCACCTGGGGGAAAAAAAGGATTGTCAACCCCCCCATAATTTTCCCAAAAGAAAGGGAAAAAGGTTCGCAAATCCCTTGGGGGGCCAAACGCTCTCGGTTTCAGGGGAAAAAAAATTTTTCAAAACGCCCCCCAGGTTTTTGATATTTACGAGGAAGACTGGAGGGGCTTAGGGTTCACCTTTTCCCCTCCCGGGACCCCTGTTCAAAAACGGGCGTTTTCGTTGCTGCGTCATAAGGGGAATTTTTTTTCCGTTTTTTAAAGGAGCAGGGCGGCCAACCTGGGGTTCCCCCCGCACCCCCTGTAAGGGTCGGGCCCCGGGTTTGCTAACCTGCTTTTTACAGGGTGACGAACACCCCAAAACCCCGGCTCTCAAACCCCAAACCCCCCGTAACTCCCGGCCCCGGTAGGGGTGAAAACCCGCTGTTTTAAAAAAGATTAAAGGGGCGCCCCCGGCCCCTTGGTCTCACCACACCCCCGTAAATTGACCCTGCCAGCAAACCCGCGGATCCAACCCTTTACAGCCTCACCCGCCTTGAACAGTAATTTCCCAAAACCCCCTTGACATAAAATTGGGAGGGTTTTCAGCAAAGGGTTGTTTTACCTATGGGGGGCAAGTTTCCTTTGCCTCACACTAATTTTCACGGTTGGAAAAAAGATACCAGGGAAAAGGCAAAGTAGCTTAGCAGCAGCAGTTAAATTTTTAAAACGGGGGTTGGGTTTTCAAATTAGTTTAAATTTCTTAAATTCGAAATTTTCCGCTGATTGGGCCATAAAGGGGACCCGTGCGGGTTTTTTGGGGCAAAGCTTCGATACAGGATATTTGGAAAATCAATGGGCCCCCCTTTATTAAAAAATTTCGCTTCAAAATTACTTTTTTTCCGGGGAAATTTTTTAAAAATTTTTGGGGGATGCAAAGGTTTTTAAAGGGGCCCTGCTGCGGGCCGGGAAAGGCATAGTCAATGCCTGTTCAACAAAATGGTTGGGTTCCCAAAAAACTCCTTTTTCCCCAGATTTTTTTTTAAACTTGGGGGGCATGGGATTTGGGGGTTTTTGCTGGGCCCCGAAAAAAGGTATAGTAAAGTTAGGTTTAAATAAAAAAGGGGGTTCAAAGACTCCTTTTTTTCCCCAAATTTTTAAATCTAAGGGGCAGGGCAGGTTTTTTGGGTCAAGCTGAGTCCAGGACAGGATAGGGCAAAAGGGCCCCAAATTAACTAAAATGGTGGTTTAAGATCCTTTTTTCTGGCACTTTTTAATCGGGGGGTTTAGACAGGTTTTTTAAAATTTTTCTAGGGGTCCCGGGGCAGGGAAAAAAAGGCCCCGTTCAATAAAATTGGTTCAAAGACTTCCTTTTTCCTGGGACTTTTTTTTTCTGGGAGTCCCGCAGGGTTTGGGGGGTCAATGTGGGCCAAAAAAACAAAGTATAGTCAAAGGCCAGTTTAAAAAAAATCGGTTGAAAGACTCCTTTTTCCCGGGAAATTTTTTTAAACTTTAGGGGCATGCAGGTTTTTAGGGGATGCTGGGGGCCCCAAAAATATAGTCAATGTCCAGTTCAATAAAAAGGGGGGTTTAAAAACTTTCCTTTTTTTCCCGGACTTTTTTAAACTGTGGGGGCAGACAGATTTAATGTTCATACGCGGGCCAGGACCGGGGATAGGGCAATGGGCCAGGTTTAACAAAAAATGGTGGGTTTAAAGACTCCTTTTTCGGCCTTTTTAATCTGGGGGTATTGGGATTTGGGGGCTCATGCTTGACCCAAAAAACAGGTATTGTCAATGTCCAGGTTTTAACTAAAATGGTGGGGTTTAAAGGGAAACCCTTTTTCCAGGGACTTTTTTTAAAACTGGGGGTCATGCAGGTTTGAAGGGGCCCGGCCCGTGGCCCAAGGCAGGCATATCAATGTCCCCGGGTTTAACTAAAAAAAGGTTGGGTTTAAAGACTCCTTTTTCCCGGGACTTTTTTAAAATTGGGGGGTCATGAAGTTTGAGGGTCCCTGCTGTGGCCAAGAAAAAAGAAAATTTTTGGCCCCAATGTCCAGTTCAAATTTAAAAGAAAAATTTAAAGACCCTTTTTCCAGGGACTTTGTAATCTGTTGGTCAGGGAGGTTTTAAAGAACAAAAATTTCGGCCGGGAAAGGGATAGCCAAATGTCCCGGTTTAAAATAAAAAAGGTTGGGTTTAAAGACTCCTTTTTTCCCCGCACTTTTTTAAAACTGGGGGTCAGACAGGTTTTAATTTGGGTCATTGCTGCAGGGCCCCGGACAGGGGATAGTTTAATGTCCATTCAACTTTTAAAAGGGGGGATTGAAAGATCCTTTTTACCGGCCCCTTTTTAATCGTGGGGGCAGACAGTTTAAAAGGTTTTTACTGGGGCCAGGAAAAGGGATGTCAAATGTCCCCAAATTCAACTAAAATTGGGGGTTTCAAAAACTCCTTTTTCTGGGACTTTTTTTTTAAACTTTGGGGTCGTGCAGGGTTTTTGGGGGCCCTTTGGGGGTAAAAGGGAAAAGGGTTTTTCCCAAAGTCCAGGTTCAAATTAAAATGGGGTTCAAAAACTTATTTTCCCAAATTTTTCAATTGTGGGTCAGGGCAGGTTTAAAGGTCCCTGCTGAATCCCCGGGGAAGGGGATAGTCAATGTCCCTTCAACTAAAAAGGGGTTCAAAAGGGGCTCCTTTTTCTGGCCCCCTTTTTTTTAAACGTGGGTCACACGGTTTTTTGGGTATGCTGTGGTACAAGAAGGGGTAGTTAAAAACGTCTGTCAGTTTTTTTTTTGTGGGTCTTGTTGCCCAATTGTTTGCCCAAATTAAAACACATAAACCAGGTTTTTCTGTTTTTGAATTTTTATTTTTCCCGCTTCTCCACCCTGTTTTTGGGGGTAAAAAATGAAGGTGTTGTTCCTTACCATGGGCATTTAATGGCATCCCGCGATAATCTGTTATCGCCATGATAATTGCAGAAATCGACTATCGAATCTATAACGAAAAGTTTACGAAAACGCCCTCCCCTAATTTTTAAAATGTAACTTCTGGGGCCCTTTTGGATGAGAGATCTAAAAGGCAAGGTAAAAATCCTGTATTTTTATAAAGGGAAAACCCAAGGGCAAACAAATTTTTTTTAAATTTAAAATTTTTCGACAAAAAATTTAAAAAATTCAAAATTTTAAATCCCGTCCAAATAATGACAATTTTCGTTAATCTATTGACCCCAGTAGGTTATTTGGTCCTGCGTCCCTTCCTCATCCTCCGAAAAAAAATATTGTGGCCTCCCACCGACCCAGGAACAAATTTGCATAAGTGGGAGTTACAGGGTTCCCCATTGCAATGCCTCTGAGCTGGTGGTAATGCCTTCCATCAAACAGAAAATGGTTATGAGTCAGAATGAAATTTAAAAGACTCAGAACAAAAACATTGTGGGCAGATAGAAAGGTGTTTCTTGATGTTAGATAATATCATGTAGCTTCCATTCCCTATTTATGTGGAATGGAGCTAGAAAGCGCCTCTATGTCTGTACTAGATAATATTGCCTTATCGGGAACCACAATTACCCTCAAGTTTAACAAGTAGGTCCGTGGTATCCCTGATATATAATGGTAGAGAGGTGACAATGGGACACAGGACCTGATCAAGATACATACTGGCATTCTGGGTCATGTTATTTATACCCAAAACAATTGTGGAGAACGTCCCTTATGAATGTTTCGTAAACCATAGAAGATTGTCAATTGTGGTGTAGATGGTAAAAAAATTATACTCATTGACATCTATTAGCTGGTTATTATGTGTTTCTTTTAAAATAGTTTCAAGTTCCTTAAGAAATTCGGTTGTGGGATCAGATTTAAATATTTGATACTCAGTAGTATCTTGTGAAATAGACACAATGTGAAAAACACATTTTCGAGTCTGTATGACTCGATATAATGATGTTACTGCATTTATTGGCCGGTTTTGTCACCAGTGCCTTATTTTGTTCCAGACCTTTAAGTGCGAGATATTCATCTCAAGACAGATTAAATTTTTTTGCAGAGTGTCTATTTTCTAGATCAATCTTTTCAATCACACACTACATGGACAAAGGTATCAATATTGTCGTCCATCACTGGTGGCATTTTAGGTACTAATTGGGCAACAAGTTGTAAAAGGGCAATGTGACCGATCCTTCTCAAGTTTCTAGGAAACCTGTAAAAAGTCTAAAATCTGGAAGTTCTGAAATATTTATCCCCAATTGTTCACGTTGTCTTTTGTCATGCAGTTTAAAAAACTTTCTCCACTTAAGTTTCGTGGCAAATAAATGGATTTCCTTTATCCATCCAAAAACATTTAAAGGGGTATTAGGAACAAAAGATAAACCCCTACCAAGGACCTTTTCGTCACCTAAAGTCATTTTATGATCAGAAAGATTAATTATCTGGTTGGAAGACGCAAGCACTTGAGGGGGAGAAACACGGGAGATCTCTACCCCCTCTATCTCATTTGTAGCATTTTCTCTAAAAAAGACAACGAGGAAGAGATTTCTGGATTGGTCAGCTCTTGAGTTGATATGGGAATCTGAGAAGGTCCAACACTGTGAAGCAATAGTTGCACATTGTGAAATGGTGGCTGTACTTCCTCATCGTCTTTTTCCTGATGTGTCTTATTGTTCATTTTTGTTACTGACAAACTTTAACCATTTCCGGCTCAGTAGCCTTCTGCTCTCCTGTTTTGACCCCTCCATCACCAATGTCTCTCTAACAGGCTGAGCTAGGAATAATAGAGTTTATATTTCGTGTGTATAATGATCAGTAAATGATGAAAAAACATTGTTTTTTGCAAATAAATGACTGTATTTCTCCTTTTTGGGCACATTGTTACAATGTGTATAGCAAATAAGGAGTGGGATAGATTACATGATGAAGGGTGGAGAGGATAGGTTTTTTTCAGAACCAGATTTTTTATGTAATATAAGTAGGGATGAGCGATTATAATCGACAAAGTTGAAATCTGCACGATTTTTAGGCTGATGGGAAATTTCCGATCATGTGGTATTTTAGGTGACAATCTGACAGATAATCTATTACTATCGGACCATTTTCGGCGCTTCCTGTCATTTTGGCGGCCAGCAAATCAGCTTAGAGCATAGAGCACGGTGCGCTCGGTGTGCAACGTCATGACTGTTATGTGTATGGTTGTCAATGGCTGGAAAAATCACATGACCTCGTTTTGCATAGAACAGCGTTTCCTGTTCAGCATCAGTCTTTCAGTGTCTAACATTAGAGATAGACGTGTGCTGCATGTCTCTCAATACAGCTCAGCTCAGAGACACAGTTCTTCTCTTTATTCATACAGACAACTATGCTTTTAGCTGTGAACATTAGAATATAGGTAGAATAGAGAATTTCAGTTCTTATTTAGTCAGACAGAGACTTTTAAAGAAGCATCTAGCGCTGGGGGGGTCTGGATGGACAGACAGGCTTTGGAAAGGAGGGTGTATATTGTGCAGCTCAGACTCTGCTTTAAACCTGCATTGAAATGGCTTTTTTTTACCAATTTTTTTGGCCAGCATTCCTCGCACCTGAGGTGAAATTGTACCTTTTATTTTGTGTGTCCCAGTTTTTTTCAAATAGCCACGTTGTACTTTAATTTGGATACAGAAATTTTGTAGTAACTGTTGGTGTATTTCATTGGTGCAAAAACCACCTTTTGTTATCCGTATAACTTTTAAATAGCTGTATTGCACTTTGGTGCGCCCCAGTTTTGTTCAAAGAGCCACCTTGTACTTAAATTTGGATACAGAAATTTTGTAGTAATTGTTGTTTTTTTTAATTGGTGCAAAAACCACCTTTTGTTATCCATATAACTTTTAAATAGCTGTATTGCACTTTGGTGCGGCCCAGTTTTTTTCAAATAGCCACCTTGTACTTAAATTTGGATACAGAAATTTTGTAGTAACTGTTGGTGTATTTCATTGGTGCAAAACCACCTTTTCTTATCCGTATAACTTTTAAATAGCTGTATTGCACTTTGGTGCGCCCCAGTTTTGTTCAAAGAGCCACCTTGTACTTAAATTTGGATACAGAAATTTTGTAGTAACTGTTGGTGTATTTCATTGGTGCAAAAACCACCTTTTATTATCCTTATAACTTTTAAATAGCTGTATTGCACTTTGGTGCGCCCCAGTTTTGTTCAAAGAGCCACCTTGTTCTTAAATTTGGATACAGAAATTTTGTAGTAACTGTTGGTGTATTTCATTGGTGCAAAAACACCGTTTGTTATCCGTATAACTGTTAAATAGCTGTATTGCACTTTGGTGCGGCCCCAGTTTTTTTTCAAATAGCCACGTTGTATGGCAATTTTGATAGAAAATTTTTCTAGTAACTGTTCTCGTTTGTCATTGCTGCAAAAAACGCAATTTCTAATCCGTGTGACTTTTGAATAGTTTTATTGCGCTCGGTGAATCTCAGTTTGGCGCAGATAGTGCACTTGTATGATAGTTTGTTGAAAACTATCAATTCCCAGTCCTACTGGCCAGTTGTAAATCTGAAGGAAGAACACCGTTGAATTTGTCTTACGGTTCTTCCACCAGACTGCATTTCACAGGTATTGGATAGAAACAATTCTGTTTCTAATCCTAGTTGGCTGTTGGAAATTAGAGGCATTTAAGAATAGCTGTGATTTTCCGTCTTTGAACAATAGACTGTCAAAAACTCTTCCATACCTTTTTAAGTTTTTATCTTTTTGAACATGGAGCAAAATGCAGGTGGTAAGCAAGCAAAGAGGGGTGTGGGACATGGAGGTAGAGGTACGAGAGAAGGTGCTCTTTCCAGTGCTTTTCCAGACCGATCCTACCTTTTCTCCTTCCACCAGTTTGACCCGCATGCTTTACAGCGGCCAGTCTAGCAGCCAGCCTTCTGTCTACCAGGCTTGGGAGCAGAAGAAACACTTTAACCCAAACCATCCCAAAGCCAAAAGCCTGAATGTTGGCATTGCCAGGCTTTTAGCCTTAGAAATGTTGCCTTTCCATCTGATGGACACTCATGCTTTCCGCCACGTCATGGCACTTGCTTGCCCCACATCCCCGCTGCCGAGCAGGCATATTTTTTCCAGAAAAGCCGTCCCTGCCCTAGCCAGCCACGTGTCATCTAAAATTTCAAGCGCGTTGTCTGAATCTGTGTCCGGCAAAGTCCATCTGACCACCGATACATGGACTAGTAAGCATGGCCAAGGCCGCTATATCTCTGTGACAGCTCACTGGATGAGCTGAGTGGATGTCTCTGGTGGTGACGGTGGCTCTCAGGCTCGGCGCACGCTCTTTAAAACCGCAGGGATGATGCAGGTTTCACGGTCGGAGATAGTGGATCCTCTGGACCACTGCAAGCGTTGGCGTAAGCCACGCCAGGGAGCGGAATCTAAGTAGGTCCCGATTTTCACCAGACCCTGCCACAAAACGGGATGGACTTGCTGCGGTGGGAGTCTACCAGGTCGCTACCCCTTACGTGACTTGCTTGTGGAGGCAGCCGAAATGTAGCGTGGTACAAAATCGTCAGGCAGGCTCGTAGTCAGGGACAGGCAGAATGTCAGGACAGGCGGCTATGGTTCGTAGTCGTGGACAGGCAGAAGGTTAGGGCAGGCAGCAAGATTCGTGGTTGAGGAACGGAAGCAAATGGTACGGTACACGGTAATCAGAACAAGGCTTAGGAATGCTTTCTCTATAGGCTATAGGCCCTAAAGAGACGGCACAAGACTCAGGAAGGGGCAGGCTTAAATAAGGGCAGTGATCAGCAATACCCAATTACCGGTGCACTGGCCCTTTAAATTTCACAGAGCCGGCGCACGCGTGACCTAGGGAGCGGGGACGCACGCCGGGAGACTGGAGCTGCAGCAGGAGCGCAGCCAGGTAAGTAGGCAGGGACCCGGCCGGCAGGGTGAGCGTGCCCAACGCCCGACATGCGGGCGGCGGTGCCGCTCGTGCCGGGACCACTGGTGTGCCTGGCCTGGAGAACATCCCTGGCCTGGCACACGTCATGAACCTTGTCGTCCAGAAATTTCTAAAGCGCTGCCCGGGTCTGGACTGCCTGCTGAGGAAGGCTCGAGGTCTGAGCTCACACTTCCGCCGTTCGCACCATGCTTCGCCCCGCCTGGCTGCGTTGCAGCGTCAGCTCGGCCTCCCCATCAACCGTCTCATTGTTGACGTGGCAACACGCTGGAATTCCACCCTCCACATGCTCCAGCGATTGTGGCAGCAGCGCAATGCCATTACGCAGTACGAAGTGACACATGGCCTGACAAGCAGCGGTGCGGACCTCGGGGGGTTGAGCCACCGAGAGTGGAGGCAGGTGAAAGAGCTCTGCACCATCCTTGCCAGTTTTGAAGAAGCCACCAAAATTGTCAGTGCGGACAATGCCCTTGTCAGCATGAGCATTGTGGTGATCTTAGTTCTGGAACGATCGTTGGACACTCTGAAACAGCAGGTCCCACCAGCGACGGAGGAGACGGACACAGAGCCTTTCTCTCCGTCGAATCCAGAAGGCCCGACAGTTTCACAACTTTATTGGTCTTCATTAGGCAGTGGTTCGGGGTCCAGGGCTAGTGCAAGGCGGTGCCTCAGCTCTCAGGGTACATCATCTGAGGCAAGTCAGGGCTGTGTGGAAGCTGTGCCGGAGGAAGCGGAGGAGGAAGTATTGCTGGACACCGACATTACCGATGTCCCTGCCTTGGAAAGAGGATGGCACGGATTGGAGGCGGAGGAGGAAGATGAGGAAGATCAGTTTTCTAGTGCCCCTCGACCCAGAGGCTTTGGAAATCAATGCTCCATCTCTCACATGAGTGCTTGGATGCTCCATTTCCTCCAACATGATCCTCGCATTAAGGCCATCAAACTGAACAACAGTTACTGGGTGGCCACCCTCCTCGATCCCCGATACAAAGCAAAACTCAGCACTTTCCTTCCACCCACCCAAATAGAGAGTAAAAAGCAGGAATTGGAGACCGTGCTGATTGATCAACTGGAGACATCTGTTGCGTCTGCTTCACGTTCTTCAAATGTCACGGTGGAATAACGTCAGCAACGTGACAGCAGTAGAGTGCCAAGTAGCCACAGCAGCAGCAGGCATCGTGGCAGAAGCCTAATGGGTGACCTCTGACAATCCTTATTCACCACCTCACCAATGCATGTAATGCAGGGCACACATACAACACACAGAGACTGGCTTAAGATCATGGTGCACGACTATCTGCGTCTCAACACCGATGTTTTTGGATATGTTCCGGACCCAATCGACTTCTGGGTATCCAAAATGGATGAATGGCCCGAGCTTGCTCGCCACGCCATAGAGGTGTTGTCCTGCCCAGCAGCCAGCATCATATCTGAGCGGACCTTCAGCACAGCTGGAGGAGTCATTACAGACAAACGCATCCGGCTTTCCACAGATAATGTTGATCGTTTGACTTTCATCAAGATGAATCAGGCATGGATCTCTGATGATGTTGTGGCCCCAATTGCAGAGGTCACCGATTAGTTGCCGGTCTACTTCACATTCCTCTTCAAACAGAAATGGTCCTCTTGAAAAAAATTTTTTTAAATGATCATTTCTTACTGCAATTTTTATTCTCAGTTCCCAAAAGGTCATTTTGCTGGATTTGTGGTGAGGAGACTGTAAAAGACACCAATTGTACAAGGTTTCATAAAAAAAACATATTCCATTCACTCACTTCATCTTTCAAATTTTTCGCACTGTCAATGGTTTTGGGGTCATGGTGCTGTGAGATACAACTATAATCAAGGTCCTTTGGAACAGAAATGTGGCTTCTAAGTGGCATTTCTCCCTCACAATTTTTAACAGTGGCTGAGAAGTCATTTTTATAATTTTTTGGGTCATGCTGCTGTGAAATGCAGCTATACTACAGGTCCTATTATAAAAAATGTGGTTTCTAACAGACAATTGTTCTTCACAATTGTCAAGAGTGGCCAAAGGTTCATGTTTTGAATCTTTGGGGGCATGTTGCTCTGAAATACAGCTATACTAAAGGTCCTATTATAAAAAGTATGGTTTCTAACAGACGTTTGTTCTTCACAATTGTCAACAGTGGCTCAAGGGTGATGTTTTGAAATTTATGGGGCATGGTGCTGTCAAAAACAGGAATAAGTAGGACACTGTTAATGGACACATATTGCAAAATAACTTGTTTTTTGCAAGATCTTTAACATAGCTAGCAATCCCTGTAGTGAGACAACCTGTTAAATACAATTTAAAAAAAAAGAGAAACAAAGACGTGGTGGGATATCATCCTATTTTAAAAATTTGTTTTCTAGAATTAAACTACTAAAAAAATTGCATATATAAAATAGCTGATACAAATATTCCTCTGAATTGTACAAGGGAGGTACAGGAAGACTTGAACAGATGTAGGTTATTCAGAGGACAATTTCTTCCAACATGTTGAGTAAAACGAGAAAAAGAATGCCAAGAAAAAGGGCATCTGGGTGAAACAGGAGCGTCAACCACCAGCATTTCCCAGTGAATCTCAATTGGTCCGCACTCATACGGAGGGGCAAGCGATCTCGTAGAGGCAGAAATTTCTCAAGCGCGACCAGATCGAGGCCACTGCAGGACGGCGGATAGCTTGACAGGGTCCATCTGTAGCCCGTTGTCGGAGATAATGTAGCCGAGAAACGGGAGGTTGGTCTGGTGGAAAATGCATTTTTCTAGCTTGGCGTATAGATGATTCTTGCGCTGACGCCTCAGAACCTGACGTACGTGGGACTGGTGGGACTCCAGATCGGATGAAAAGATCAGAATGTCGGCCAGGTAAACCACTATGCAGGAATAAAGGAGATCTCTAAAACTATCATTAATGAACTCCTGGGAAACCGCGGGGGTGATGCACAGGCCGAAGGGCATCACCAGATATTCGAAGTGCCCATCCCTAGTGTTAAAGGCCGTTTTCCACTCGTCCCCCTCTCTGATCCGAATGAGGTTGTAGGCACCCCGCAAATCCAATTTGGAAAAGATTCTGGCCCCTCAGAGACAAAGAGTCAAAGAGTTCAGTAATTAACGGTAAAGGATACCGGATTTTAATGGTGATTTTGTTCAGTCCGCGGTAATCGATGTACAGGCGCCGTGACCCGACCGTCTTTTCCACAAAGGAAAAACCCGCACCTGCAGGAGAGGTGGACTTGTGAATGAAGCCTTTACGAAGATTTTCTTGTATGTAGGTTGACATAGCCTGGGTCTCGGGTACAGAGAGAGGGTAGACCCTACCCCGGGGAGGACTAGTCCCGGGCAGTAAATCAATGGGACAATCGTAGGCATGATGAGGCGGGAGAGTTTCCGCTTACTTCTCCGAGAAAACATCCTGAAAGTCCTGGTACTGTGCTGGCAGACCCGGAAGAGCTTTGGGAGATAGCCGTGGAGGAGTGGGGTGCACCGGGCGAGGTGCCACTAAGCAGCGAGACTGGCAGTCGTGACCCCAACACAGAACTTCGCCCATCTTCCAGTCAAGCATAGGGGCGTGACATTGCAGCCACGGAAGCCCCAGGAGAATAGCTGAGGAAGAACGGGGTAGCACAAAGAATGTGATCCTCTCTTTATGTAGAGCTCCCACTTGAGGAGACACCGGTTCCGTCCGAAAGAGGATAGAATCACTCAACAGTTCGCCGCTGACAGACGAGATGACCAGGGGCTAGTCTAAGCGGACCACCGGGCGGCGATACTTAGTCACCAGGGTTGCATCAATAAAGTTCCCAGCCGATCCGGAGTCCAGGAATGCGGCCACTTGGAACGAAATTCCAGAATGGGTAGTGATCCGAACCGGCAAGGTGAGATGGGGAGAGGTATTACTCACACCTAGGGATGCCTTTCCCACGAAGCCTAGGTGCGCTTATTTCCCGGACGTTGCGGACGGAGCGGACAACCCCTGAGGAGATGTTCGGGGCTGTCACAGTAGAAGCATAGGTTCTCCTCATGTTAAGTTCTTGCGGAGTCAGGTGGGCTCTGTCCACTTGCATGGCCTCTTCCATGGCTGGCTGGGAAGAAGGCAGTGGAGGCCGGAGAAACACCGGCGCAAGACGAGGTAGACGACGTGTTTGAACTGGTACATGCTCTTGATGGAGCTCCTCACGTCTCTCCGAGAAACGGATATCAATCCGGGTCGCCAGATGGAGGAGCTCACTTAATGAATACGGAGGGTCCCGGGTGAAGAGGGCATCCTTAATCTGGCTGGAGAGGCCCTTCTTGAATGTGGCACATAGTGCTGCATCGTTCCAAACCAACTCTGAAGCTAGAGTGCGGAATTGCACGGAGTAGTCACCTACGAAGGAGTTCCCTTGCTGCAGGTTCAGTAAGGCGGTCTCGGCAGACGAAGCGCAGGCAGGCTCTTCGAAGACACTGCGGAACTCCTGCAGGAATGTCACAAGATCACCTCGGTCCCAGGGAGGAGTCGCCCAGGCCAGGGCTTTTCCAGAGAGGAGACTGACCACGAAAGCCACCTTGGACCTTTCTGACGGGAACTGACCAACCATAAGTTCCACGTGGAGGGAGCACTGGGTGATGAAGCCCCTGCAGGCCTTTGGGTCCCCATCAAACTTCGTCGGCATGGGCAACCGGAGTTTAGGGCTGGCGGACATCCCTGGAACGGTTGCCATGGGAGGAGCCTCCGCAGCCGACTGCTGCTGTTGAGTGGCGAGAAGCTGCTGCATCATAGTAAACAGCTGGTTAAGCTGTTGCGCTTGCTTCGCGATCTGCTTCGATTGCTGGGCCACAATGGTGGTGATGTCAGAGACGCTCGGTAGAGGCACCTTGGCGGGATTCATGGCCGAATCGAACTGTAACGGTCGTGGTAGTGGGTCCTCTGGACCACTGCAAGCGCTGATGTTAGCCACACCAGGGAGCGGAGTCTAAGTAGGTCCGGTTTTCACCAGAGCCCGCCGCAAAGCGGGATGGACTTGCTGCGGCGGATTACTACCAGGTCGCTACCCTTGATGCGATTTGCTTGCGTGGCTGCCGAGGTGTGGCATGGTACAAAATCGTGAAGCAAGCTCGTAGTCGGGGACAGGCGGCAGGTCAGGACAGGCGGCAAAGGTTCGTGGTCGAGCAACGGAGGCAGTAGGTACGGTATACAGGATAACGTAAGACACAATATGGAACGCTTCCTCTCAAGGCTCATGGCACTAACGATTCGGCAAGGTTACTGGGAAGGGGCAGGGCTTAAAAAGTATCAGAGCCCGATGAGACCAATCATCGGCGCGCTGTCCCTTTAAATTTGGTCGCAGTACCGCGCGCGTGCCCTGGGGGGCGAATGCGCGCCCGGCGAGTCACAGGAGCGCGTGCCCGGACCGGAAAAGGAGCGTGGCGAGGTAAGTGCCGACAGAGAGCTGCCGGCTGCGGGGACGGAGCAGCGGCACCGCCCGCAGCCGGAGCTGCAGCGGGGTGCGGGTGTGCCCGCAGCCAGACACGGGGGCCGCGGGGACACTCGTAACACGAATGTCACGGTGGAACAATGTCACCAGTAGAATGGCAAGTAGCTCTAGCAGCAGCAGTATTGGAAAACGAGTTGTTTTTAATATAGTTTATTTCGTATCACGAAATTTTCTGCTGATGGTCCATAAGGGCACCTGTGCGGGATTTTGGGTCATGCTGCATTACAGGATATGGATATTCAATGTCCATTTCACTAAAATACTGCTTCAAGGACTACTTTCTTCTGGCACTTTTTCATCTGTGGGTCATGCAGGTTTGAGGGTCATGCTGCGGTCCAGGACAGGCATAGTCAATGTCCAGTTCAACTAAAATGGTGGTTCAAAGACTTCTCTTTCTGGCACTTTTTAATCTGTGGGTCAGACAGGTTTAATGGTCATACTGCGGTCCAGGACAGGTATAATCAATGTCCAGTTCAACTAAAATGATGGTTCAAAGACTCCTTTTTCCAGCACTTTTTAATCTGTGGGTCAGACAGGTTTTAATGGTCATCTGTAGTCCAGAAGGTATAGTCAATGTGCCCAGTTAAACTAAAATTGGGGGTTCAAAGACTCCTTTTTCCGGCACTTTTTAATCTGTGGGTCAAGCGGGTTTGAGGGTCATGCTGCGGTACAAGGACAGGTATAGCCCAATGTCCAGTTCAACTAAAATGGTTGTTGAAAGACCCCTTTTTCCGACTTTTTAATCTGTGGGTCAAGTGGGTTTGAGGGGTCATGCTGCGGTACAGGGACAGGTATAGTCAATGTCCAGTTCAACTGAAATGGTGGTTCAAAGACTCCTTTTTCCGGCACTTTTTAATCTGTGGGTCAAGTGGGTTTGAGGGTAATGCTGCGGTACAGGACAGGTATAGTCAATGTCCAGTTCAACTAAAATGGAGGTTCAAAGATCCTTTTTCCAGCACTTCGTAATCTGTGGGTCAGACAGGTTTAATGGTCATACTGGGGTTTCCAGGACAGGTATAGTCAATGTCTAGTTCAACTAACATGGTGGTTCAAAGACTCCTTTTTCCGGCACTTTTTAATCTGTGGGTCATGTAGATTTAAGGGTCATGCTGCGGTCAAGGGCAGGGATAATAAATGTCCAGTTCAACTAAAATGGTGGTTCAAAGACTCCTTTTTCCTGCACCTTTTAATCTGTGGGTCAGACAGGTTTGAAGGTCATGCTGTGGTACAGGACAGGTATAGTCAATGTCCAGTTCAACTAAAATGGTGGTTCAAAGACTCCTTTTCCCGTCACCTTTTCATCTGTGGGTCACACAAGTTTAAGGGTCATGCCGTGGTCCAGGACAGGCATAGTCAATGTCCAGTTCAACTAAAATGGTCGTCAAAAGACTCCTTTTTCCGGCACTTTTTAATCTGTGGGTCAGACAGGTTTAAGGATCATGCTGCGTTCTAGGACAGGGATAGTAAATGTCCAGTTCAAGTAAAATGATGGTTCAAATAATACTGCCTTCTGGCACTTTTTAATTTTTGGGTCATGCAGGTTTAAGGGTCATGCTGTGTTAAAAGACAGGGATAGTGAATATTCTGTGACTTTTTTCTGTGACTTTTATAACCTAATTGTCTTGTCTAAGATGTAGCACGTATCCAGCTTACTGTTGTGGATGTTAATTCCAGCTTCTCCACCCCTGTTTAGGTATAAGAATGAAGGTATTGTTCCTCTCCCATAGACTTTAATGGTCATCGGCGATAATCTGTTATCGACTATCGGATATCGTCATGTTAATTGCCGATATCGACTATCGAATCGATAATGATAGTTGACACAATCGCTCATCACTAAGAATAAGTCAATGTGATATTTGAGTTTCCTTTTAAGTGTTACATTTTTTTTATCCTCCTTATCTTGTCATTTATAAACATAACAAATGATTTACTGATTTTACTTTCATATAAAGGTAACTGATGTTGATTTCACTACAGTTTGATTATTTTTTATAATTTTTCTGACAAATCTTTATCGCAGTTTGACATGTCCTGTGCACCAAGTGAAGTTAGGCAATGCATACTTACGCACTGGAGGAGGTGAAATGTGACAGGAAGGAATACACTTACATGCTGAACATTATTTTGTTTCTCATTTTCCAGTACACTCTGCATGGTTAATTATCATTTATTTGCTTTTTCTGGAACATCTGCTGCCACCAGGAATGATAGTGTTGTTTTTAACAAACACTGATTAGCACTTCATCATAAAATCAGTCTGAAGAGCTAGAAGAGTGAAGTGGAAGGCTCCGAAGATATGTTTATTAATTATTCTCCACATCAATAAATTATGTTTTGAATTTATTCTTCATAGATGTTTTATTCTCAGTTATGTTTTCTATTAGATGGATAAAAGCATCATTTACTTAATTCTATCTCTCTATCTGACTATGTATTTATCCGTCCATTCATCCATCTACACTCACCGGCCACTTTATTAGGTACACCATGCTAGTAACGGGTTGGACCCCCTTTTGCCTTCAGAACTGCTTCAATTCTTCGTGGCATAGATTCCACAAGGTTTTGCAACGATGCTCAATTGGTATCAAGGGGCCCAAAGAGTGCCAAGAAAAAAATTCCCCACACCATGACACCACCACCACCACCTGAACCGGTTGATACTAGGCTTGATGGATCCATGCTTTCATGTTGTTGACGCAAATTCTGACCCTACCTCCGAATGTCGCAGCAGAAATCGAGACTCATCAGACCAGGAAACGTTTTTCTTCAATCTTTAACTTGTCCTTTCGATGAGCTGGGCAAACTTGGAGTATTCAGTTTCCTGTTCTGTAAAGACTGAAAGGTAGTGGCACCCAGTTAGTGGTCTTCTGTCTGTAGCCCATCGATCCTCAAATTCGCCATATACTGTGCTACTTCTGCCATCACCTTGGTTGTAAGTGGTATTTGAGATTTCCTTTTAAGTTTTACATTTGCCCATTCTCCTTTATCTTGTCTTTTCAAACAAGGATTTTCTTTTCCTCAAAAGGACTGTTGATTCACTGTTGTATGTTTTTTTTTCTACTCTTTTTTCCGGACCAATTTCTGCATAACCCTGGAGGATGGTTGTGTGCGGAAGAATCCCATGTGAACATCATTGTTTCTGATTATAACTCCAGGATTATAAAGCCTTCGCTGCCACCAAACATGACGTTCAAGGGACTTTCAAACACTTTACTTCCATATAATCGGTTTAGGAAAGGTAAAGGAGATGTGTACGACCATGTTTATACATCCTAAATACTAGTTTGCAACTCATGTGATTGCTATTAGTTTATTAGATGATAACAAGCATTTTACAGGTCGTACCTAATGTATAGTGCCGCATTGACGATGTATTTTAGCGGGACCATTTGACTGTTTAATATGCATGTGGTGTCCCAACCTCTCCCTGACAGGCAAATATTAGGTATAAGAAGTATCGGGCATATTAGATTTCAGAATGTCCCATCAATTGATCTTCTGAGAGATAAGCCACTGCCAGAGAAATCTGGTTGTGACATATTCCTGATCCATATTGAAAACATACATACTGTTAATATTGACGCCATGTGCTGTAAAATTTAGTAGGTTCCTCTTTTCCTGCATCTGTGGAATTTGGAAGCCATGTCAAATAATTGCTATACTTGGTCTGCAACCACGTTTAGGTAAATGTCAAAGTATCATCCACATAAATGTGAGGCCCAAGGTTGTGCAGAACATGACACTGCCTCTGCTAGCTTGTCTTCTTTACATAGTGCATTCCGGTACCATTTCTTGAATGCACTTAGCTGTCTACATGATATAAAAGTGGATGGCATTCATCACACCAGGCTGCCTTCTTCCTTTGCTTCGGTCACAAGTTCTAATGCTCACATCTTGTAGGTGTTCTCAGCAGTTGACAGGGGGGGACACCATGGGCACTTAGACCAGTCTCCAGTTACATAGCCCCATACACAGCATGTCGTGATGCACTACTTGTTCGAACATGTTATTATTATAGCCAGTATGAACATTTTCAGCAACCTGTGATACAGTAGCTCTTCTGTGGGATTGGACCTGATGGACTAGCCTTTTTTCCCACAACTTCACATATCAGAAACGGGAGAATGGAGTGTTTGTTCAATAGAAAAGTTAGACTCAAGTTTTTCCTTTCCCCGGCTTCTTCCGTGGCATGACCCCAAAGATCATGGTCTCACATTTATCTCAATCTCGTTAACATAATCAATCCTACAATTAATTAATCATATAAGGACTCACAGAAGTCAAATACATATTTAAATATAGACTTTAAAAAGTTAATTATTTATATAAAAACAATTCATAATGTATAAACGAGAAGATAGGGGCAGTTACAAAATTCCGTATTTTTCCTCAGAGTAAAGTTATATTAGATAATATTTATAAAAATAAATGATCAACATTTTTTAAATTAAAATAATTTTACAATACAGAGTGTTTATTTTTAAAAAAAACAAAGTGAGGCATGTACTTATTCTGTCTAATACCTACATGGTTACAAGGAAGAAAAAAAAGACATCCATCCATTTCAGCCTATTATACCACAGTGTTGACCCAGAGGAAGGCAAAAAACTTCTTCAGGTAGGAGCCAATTGTACTCATTTTAGAGAATTGAACTTATCCTACCATGTATACCAGTTTTCTTGTATACAAAAGTCATCAGCTTTTGTATAAGCTTTATTTGGCCAAAACTGTCTTACTCCACTCTTACCATTTGAAAATAATTGGTCTAAGATTTAGCAGTACTAGATTACTATGATTTATGCCAGAAAAGGACATAAATTATAGCAGAAGCCAACTATGTTGGCTTGATTTTAAATTCACAGTTCTTTTGGAACGTCAAGGATCAATCAAGTTTTTGTTTGATGATTGCGGCACCTGAACAGCTAGGCTTGCACTTAATTGGATGACTTCTAAGACGGAGAAGAGCTGATCTCTTTTTATTTTACTTTGGGACAACAGCTAAGAACACCAAATATTGTTAACTGTTGTTAAATACTGAAAAGTATATCCAGATAACAGAATAAAGTGGAACAATGCTCTGGGTTCCATTCCCCAATGACACTCCCCATAATTGCCAGGGTCTGCAGCCCATTCCCAAAAGTACGAGGGATAAGCCTGAAACGCCTCCGCTCCTCATCCTCTTCTTTCGTATACTCCTTTCCTTTTTCCCCATCTCTCAATACTAAAACTTTCTTGTGGGAACAATGAAAAATGTCCAAATTTCCCTGTTTCCAAATCTTTTCCCTCGCTTCTGAGAGGACCCTCAAAACAAACTGCCAAATCAGACCCTCAAAATAAACAGCCAAATTAGATACCAGCAAAGAATGATTCCTAGCCTCAAATGACTCAGTTTGAACTCCTGCTTCTGAGGACCCAAGACTGGGCTCACTTAGCCCTTCTAGTAGTGCCCTCAAACTCGGATTACCTGCTGCACCCACCCATGCCCTCAAAGGCCCCACACTCTGTGACCCCGAAGACCCCTCAACTGAACTAATCAACTGCTTCAGACCAGCCAAAAAAACTACCAACAACTCCACTGATGGTAAAGACAGCTCCGATTCCAAATTACTACTCACAGTTAACCCACTCAGCGATGCCTGTGACTATGTGTGTAAGAGGCAGGACTCACCAGCTGGCTCGTCACCGTGAACCAAAAGAAGCACTGCCAGTCAAACATCAAACAACTAAAAATCATGGATGGAATTCCTAGGCACACCAAGCACATGCCACAAAACGTATCCTGTATTTTCACTCAATGGTGTAGAAACCTGCAATGGAAGAACAGACAAAACCCCACTGCATTGCCCAAAAGAGACTACAGGTGGCACTGTATCAGCAACCACAGAAATCTCCCTTCTGAAGGGAACATTAACACCACTAGGTGTCACTGTAGAGATCCCTCCCTCCCATCTCAGCCCAGCAATCACCTCCAGACCCGCCGAGGGAGCCCCAGATACAACCGTTGCATCATCCTTGGCAGTCATGAGTTCCTGGCCGACCACATGGGCAGGAGAGAAAGCCATGGTAGGATAAGCCTTTTCAATACTTGCCAAGTTTTGAAAGTGGGAATCAGGGAGATCTGAAGGTGCAGGGCACGTAGCGCCCTCTTGACCATGCCCTTTTGTTGTTGAGCCTCTTCACAAAAAGCCACGCCCACTCCACCTAACTGTGTAATGGCTCGGGAAGAAAGCTAAATTAGGGTTTTGGTGTCACCCAGCTTTCCTGGAGGTTGGATGGCCTATCCAGCCTCCAGAAGTATATACAGTGGTATATATCATTATACACAGACTCTGCAGACATTTAAATGACTACAGTGCAGTTACATCTAGGGACTCACCAGAGACTGGAATTTTTATTTTTCTCTTTTTCCTCCATCCTGTACAGACCACCATGATGACCCCTCCTGGCCATGACTTGTCCCAGTAAAATTTACCACACAAACATCTTAGAAATCAATTTTTTTCAGCACTTCCCAACCTTTGCTCACCTCTGTAGAAATGCCACATGAAGTGATAGTTGGGGAGGTTATTGGGTAATAGTTGGGGATGTTATGGGGTGATAGGTGCAGGTAGAAAAGTTATGGGGTGATAAGTGCAGGTGAGAGAGTTATGGGTGCAGGTGAAAAGTTTATGAGGTGATAGGTGAAATGAAGTGATAGGTGGAGATGAGAGGACTATGGAGTAATAGGTGGGAAGTTTAGGTGGAAGTGAGAGGACTATGGGGTAATAAGTGGAAAAGGTTATGGGGTAATGGGTGGGTTGTTAGGATGCATAACAAAATGGTGGGGATGGGGTGGGAGAGAGGATTACAGAGCACAGCTTACAATCTCCTTGGGCGGAGCATAGGACCATCCCCCATGAGATTGTGCTGCAGCTGTGGTCTGTACCCCCCAGAATCATAATGTGCAGGTTAAACTCCATACCCTGCAGCCCCCAGAAGATCAGCCACAGGTATGACCTTCAAGGGGTGCAGGAGATGGAGTTTAGTTCTGTCATTTTTTTTTTATGTTCTTTTATTAATCAGGTTTCCTCTTTGGATTATGTCAGACCAGCGTTGGATTGACTTCTTTAATAAAATGATGAAAGAGGGCTGATGTCGGAGAGTGCTTATTTAAATAAACTTTTTTGTGCAATTTGTGTCTGGTTTTTTTCCATTTATTTCCAGTGTTTGTAATGTAGGCATGTGACAGACACCTCTACATTACTCGCGCTCGGGCTTAATGTCAGCCAGCAGTATTTTTTGTCACACCAAGGCTAACACTAACCCCATGTCACTATTATCCCAGTACCTAACACACCAGGGGTACTGGGAAGAGCCAGGTTACCGTCAGTTCCCCATTAATGTGATGATCCACTTCTCGGGCGGCTGTGGGCTGGTATTTTTAAATTGGGAAGGGACCAGTGTTAATGGCTGACTGGTTATGGAAAATGGAATTTATATATTTTTTTAAAATCATTTATTTATTGAGAATCCTAAAATGGGCAACTCCTGTAGTGATTACAATGGATGCCCATGTTTAGATTCTCATTACATAAAATATTTTTTGCAAAAAAAAGCCGTGGCTTCCCCTCAGTTTTCCATAACCAGTAAAGGTGAAACCGACAGCTGCAGCCTGATATCATCAGAATGGGAAGAACCATCGATACTGATCCCTTCCCATTCTAAAAACACCAGCCTGCAGCTGCTCCAGATGCAGACCATCACATTAGAGGATCCTCCTCTGACAGTTACCGGTTCTTCTCAGTACCCCTGGTGAGTTGGGTACTGGGATAATAGTGACACAGGGTTAGTGTAAGCTTTGGGAAAGAAGAAACACTGCTGGCTGACACCAAGAGGCATCTGTCAGACACCTCCATCACTGTTACTGGAATTACATGGAAAAAATAACACACCCAAATTGCACAAAAAACTTGTATTTAAATAAACATTCCCCAACTACAGTACATCCCTCTTTAATCATTTTATTTGAGAAAATAGATCCAAAATTGATCCGACATAGTTCACCAAATCCAAAGTAGTCCAATTGGGAACCTGTAACTAAACATAATTTGCACACATACATATAGGCTGGATACCCTATCCAGCATCCAAGAAAGCTGGGTGACACCCATCGTCCACAGGTAATATCTAGCTTTCCATGATAGGAATACTGGGTGCCACCTTTGGGGGATGGAGTGTCACCCAGCTTTCCTCGATGCAGAATAGGAGACATATATACCTACCTAACAGGGTGGACAATATACCTACTTACCTACTTAGGGGACCTGTAGATCTACCTACTTATTAGAGGGGGCCTATCTATCCGCCTGCCTACTTAGAGCACCTGTAAACTTATCTACCTTCTGGGAGGGATCTATAAACCTACCTATCCACTACCTTATGGGCTGCCTATATAACTACCTACTGGAGGATCTATATATCTTCTTACTTAATGTGATGATGTGTTCCTGGGACAGCTGCAGGCTGGTATTTTTAGGGTGGAAGAGGACAAATATCTATGTACCTTCCTATCTTGATAACATTAGGCTGCAGCTGCGGATTCTACCCTGTGGGGTCCTCCCTATTTTTATAACCAGCTGAGTAAAAACTGGTGACAGCAGCCTAATGATATTCAAATGGGAAAGTCTATGGATATTGGTTCCTTCCCATTCTAAAAATACCCACCCACAGCTGCCACAAAAGCAAATCATCATATCAGACAGCTTTTGACAATAAGCCAGCTTTTCCCAATACCCATGTGTGTTTTGGGGTAACAAAAACATTGCTGGCTTAAAGAAATTTTATGCCAGCTTGAATAGCAAACAAAGAGGTGCTTACCACTCCATGATGTGTTCATCACCAGAGCCCACTTTCCTTCCTCTAGGTAAATGATGGGAGTTATCCCCTTCTGGGCAGCTCACTTTTTTACTGCTGATCATGCAGGGAAGGAAATACAAAAAAAAGTTTTGTCACTGTCCAAAAAAGCTGCAAGTGAGCAAATTTCCATGTGTGTAAACAATTCCTTTATTTATAGAACCATGTTTAAAATGGACATAGTACAGAAAAAATATACTTTAGAGGAAAAACATTTGTAAGACTCTCTTACACGTTTTAGAATATGAAACATGATGTTTTTCCTCTAAAGTATCTTTTTTCTGGACTATGTCCATTTTAAATATGGTTCTTTAGATAAAGGACTTTTTTTTACATATATGGGAATTTGCTTACTTGCAGCTTTAGTGGAGAGTGCCAAAACTTTTTTCGTATGGCTGGTTTAAACCAAACACCAGTGATAATAAAGGCATTTGTCAGACGCCTTCATCACTAACACTGGAATTAAATGGTTAAAAAAATACAAACAACAACTAGTTTGGTATGCTGCCTAGTATCAACACAATATAGAGCCCCATATATCACTTCATAACCCCTCACCTCCGCTTATGAAGAGTCTGTACAGATGTGAGGAATAAGTAGAGAAGTGCTGACAATGTGCAAAGACAAGTTACGGCTGGAAGAAGTCATCATGGCAGTCTAGACTGGAAGGAAAAGAAAGAGAAAAGAACCACTCGTCGAAGAACTGATTACCTATGAATCACTGGCTGTAATTACAGTATACTGGAAGTATTTATATGACCGGCAGAACCTCTGTGTACAACTGGTAGTCACGTTGTAGTGGTTACATGTGGTCATGGTCTGGCAGTATTATGTGGTCCTTATGTGGTGTTATTATTAGGATTGATGGTCTTGGCATTGTGAGATTTTTTTTTTTTAGCAACACGATGAAGGTAAAATGTATGGTATATATGCACCATGTTTAGGTATATTATCTGGCAGCTGTCTGTCTGTTATTTAACCCCTTCCTGACGGATGGTCATAATAATATGGTTCTAAATTTTTTTCCTCTTTGCCTGCTGAAAGCCATAACTTTTTTTTATTTTTCCACCTACATAGACACGTGAGGGCTTTTATTTTGCGGGACAAGATGTACTTTCTAGTGGTGTTATTCATATTACTATAGAATATACTAGGGAATGGTGAAAAATTCTAAGCCGGGCAAAATGTGAAAAAAAACGTACTTGCGCCATGTTTGCGGGAGTTTTTTATTACGGAGTTTATTCTTTGGTAAAAATTTATTCTAGAGGTTGATACGCATCCGCAAATACCAAATATGTAGGGTTTTAGTTATGTTTTGGTACCGTAAAAAAATTCCAAACATTTTCTAGTTTTGAAATTTGCACTGCGGCGCCATATTGTGCGACCAATAACTTTTTTGTACTAACACCTATGGCCGTCATTGAGGGTGCATTTTTGGCAGGCTGAAGTGTACTTTTTAATGCTAGCAGTTTGGAATGCATGCGACTTTTTTGATCACTTTTATTCCAATTTTTATGGGACGTGAAATGACCAAAAAACGCAATTTTGGCGTATGGAATTTTTTTTCTTCTACGGGATAAATGATGTTATATTTTTATAGATCAGACTTTTTCAGATGCGGCAATACCAAATGTGTAACTTTTTTATTAATTTATCTTTTTTATTTGTAAAATGGTGAAAGGGGGTTTATTTGAACTTTTAATACTTTTTTTTGTACTTTAAAACCTTATTTATTTTTTACTTTAACATTGAGTCCCCCTAGTGCGCTTCACCACTAAGGGGCATGATCGTTAATACAGCCTAATGCAATGCATAGACAATGCATTAGGCTGTACCAAGATGGCGATTTCCCCACTTCCTGCCTGGGGCCAAAAGTGGGACAAATGAGAACATGGCAGTGAGGGAGGCCTTCACAAGGCTTCCTGCTGCCATGTTCAGGCATCGGGACTCAGCGATCTCATTGCTGATGTCCCGATCGGAATGATGAATGGTGCACGGCGCCGTTTTTCATTCATTTATACACCGCGGCCATCTTTGCGGCGGCATCTAGAGGGTCAAACAGCGTGGGCAAGCGACACCGCCCCCTGCACTGAAACCGCCAGGTGTTAGCTGCAATTAGCCGCTAACACCCGGCGGATGTAAAACGGGATAGCTTACCGGCGATATGATAAGGGGTTAATATCATACATAAATGAGTGGTTTTGAAAAGGTGATTTTCATTATACAGTGTACTGCTGTATGGCATCTGTTCAGGAAACGTGGAAAATTATTAACAGGAACATACAATTTTTTTCTATCTGTATAAAATATATTCCGCAGATTAAAATGTACAGTGAAAACGCTGTGAGAACCCATGCCTATTGAGCAAAATATAACACAAAAAGGCCAGAATGTTTTAGGACCCTTGAAACACCACAGCCATGTTACATATAAAAAATAAACAAAAATATAAACACATGAAATTATAATCTGAAATAATATCATGTACATTATGCTGCAGAGTGAAGAGTTATGTTTTTTTGTTCATCCTGCCAAAAGGAAAAAGTGAAATAAAAAAGCAAATTGGAACAAATAAAAACTAGTCCTTACCCTATGAAAAATGAACTATAAAACAGTTCTAACTGAGGAAAAAGGAAAAAAAAGTTATTGCAAACAATTTTTTTTTTGTTTTAAAGTTTAAATTTCTTTTTTAAAGCAATAAAATCATAGCGAAAACTATATAAGAAAATTCACTGACCCACAGAATAAATATAGCATGTCATTTACACCAAACAGTAAGATCCACAAAAATGGAAATCCGCAAAAAATGATGAATTTTTTTTTTCAAGTTCTACCCTTCAAATAATTTTCTTTTTGCATTTACAGTACATTATGTGGTACGGTCAATGGTACCCTTAAAAAGTATATCTTGTCGTGCAAGAAAAGCCCTCATATGTCATTGTAGGCAGAAAGATTAAAAAAATAATGGCCCTTGGAAGGCAGAGATGAGAAAGCAAAAATTACTACTTTATAATGTTTTTACTTATGTATATAATAGGAAATCATACAATTTTCTAATATATATATATATTAAAGATTCTGCTCCCGTACCTCTTTTATACCAGTGCAGTAGGCTCCTATCTATAAATAGAAAATGGTAAAGTCCACATTCCTGTTCGTGGTAATGACTCCAATGTACAGTGCATGATGTCAGTCATGTTATCCCGTGGCATTCAGTTAAAAGGTTACATGAAATCTATAGGGCAACTGAATAGGAATAATGGTGGAATGATCATTATTAAAATAGTTATTCAAGCAACTTCATTATGGTTTGTAGTTACTTGTATAACTGCTGTCTTTCTAGGGGATAACATGTTGTTAATAAAGTTAACTGTAAAAGCAGAAAGATGAGACAGAGAGAAGAATGTGTGAGCGTCTTCTCCATAGACACCTACAGACAAGATAAGATGCTGGTGGAGGTAGTGATATTGGAGAAGTTCTGCTGCTGAATAAACTAAAGTTATACGGATACAAAGGGCCACATGTATGTAAACTGTCTAGGTCTAAAATTCACTTTGTTGCCCATAGCAACCATTTAGAGCATTAAATGAAATGAAAGGTGCGCTCTGATTGGTTGCTATGGGCAACAAGTGAATTTTGGGCTTTGACAGTTTTCAACTGTGGCCCCCAAGAGTCACATAACGCGTGACAGGTCACTTGACTGGTTTGTCCAAATGTAAAAA
>JAODAL010025729.1:0-58056 GCA_025379985.1 Phyllomedusa bahiana | reverse complement strand
CAACTCTAATTTTTTAAGAAATAAATATCTGAACCACTTTTACAAAACTAGTACTTTTTTACCTTGTCTTACTCCTAGTTTCTTGTAAATTCTTGTAAGCGGGGCCCTTACAGTCTGATTGTCTGCACTCTATTGTAAGGTGCTGCAGAATTTGTTAGCACTATAAATATACAGTGGTCCCTCAAATTACAATGGCCCCAGGATACAATAGTTTCAGCAGGCAATGGCCTTTCCTGGGACTTTGTATGTTGAGTCTGGTGTCAAGAAACAATGTCCCAGACACAATTTTCCCAGCAATTATTATAGATATTTTACTGGTGAAACTCATGTGTTAGTGAAGTGAAATGCAGTTATTACTGGTCTAGTACCGCCTATCATAGTACATTGTGGTACTAACATGTTCTAATAATGCTCCTTACATGTGCCAGGATGAGTGGCTCCTTTGCGCCACCATTTCAGTTTCCAGCAGCTCTTTCTAAATTTTTAAATCTCTAATTACTTGCTAATTATCTGAAATTAATTATTTGCATCACTTTCCCTTTAATCTTTTTTTTTGCTTTATGTTTGGGTGACATTTTGCGCTTCAGAACCAATTACAATTTTTCATAGAAAATATACAGAATGTAGCAGAGTACAGCTTGACCGTAAATATTCACGGCTTTTGGTGTTAGCTGCTCTGATCTATAAAAATAAAGGCCTTTTAAAAAAAAAGATTGAAAAAGGGGAGATAACATTCTTTGCCGTGATATCAGGGTGCAATATCTGTTCTGTTTATTTTCTGCTGCATCTGTAGTTTCAACATACAATGGTCATTTCTGGCCCAATTAATATTGTATGTTAAAGGACAACTATGAATATATTATTACTGACCTAGAGATGATGACTCACATTTTCTGAGCATGAGTGAGCTCATATGACAATGAACCAGCTCTGGGAGCCAGGAGACTTAGTGCTTTTTGCTGCTATAGAGAACTGTGTCTATCTTTAGAATTAGGAAGAATCAAGACCGTAATATGCTTTAAACCAGACTTGCTGCATGCTCATTTGCATAGCTCGTTTATGCAGATTATGCAAGTTTAATAGTGACCTGAAACCATCCAATGTGAAATATCTGAAATAATAAAGAAGGGGCAAGTGCACTATATGTCATATGTCTACATTATATATTTTTAGCTTAGAAACGGGCCTCGTTTTTGTTATACAAATAAAAATAAGCCCTACAAAAATGACCGCTATATTGTTTAAAAAGTGGGTTATATACAAATTTTACTCATTTTGAATGCAGAATCTCTGTCATCAAAGATTTCCCAAAAAGTTTTATAAAATCACTTTTCTATAGCAGCCTATTTATTTCTACATTCAGCAAATACGTATGTTACGTTCATTAATTCGAAGTGCCAGAGCACACAAAACATAGCCCCTTTAAAGTGATGCGTATTAACAGAATTTTGGAGATTTGCTCTTATAATGGAATAATTTCCCCTTTTACCAACAAGAGAAAAATAGTCAGCATTGAGTTCTACCAATTTCCCCAAACATTTCACACCTATTTTCTAGCTCCCCGCTGTGAATCTGTTTTTGCTAAAGCTTTGTTGACATTTTTCACCTACTACAAGATTTCTCTTTTTTCATATAGGGAAGCGTCTTTTGACATATTTAGTTTTGCTTTTTACACAGGCAAACATATTCTGGAACTACTGGGTATATCGTGAACATTTCCTGTGCCCTGCTTATTTTACTGTGCAATAAATAGCGTAATTTATTCAGCCAATTTCAGTCCCAATGATATAAATACTGCTTCAGCTGACATGCAGCTTTTTCTATAAATGTGTTGTTTTTAAAATGGAGGAAACATACCACCGGAGGTTTAATCAGAAGCTCTAAAACATTTCAAACGTTTTTCAGGCTTTTTTCTTGGCAAAGAAACTGCCCGTACTCTACTTGTTGCATCTTTTTTTTTTTCCTTTGAATTTTCCCGCTTTTCACATGAGAATATTGAAGCTTTTCCATGAATTGGAGAGTGTATTATAAATAACTTAAAAGTTTAATAGGCAAAATGTTAAGTCCTTGTGTTTTTGTTGTGAAGAAAGGCGATTTCAATCAGAGATCCATCTTTATTATTTCAGCAATAGCTTTATTATTCCTCTGATTTAAGAGTTTTATGCAGTCTTACATACAGAATGTCTTAAAGAGGATTTTCCATAAAACATACTCTGTAGAAGATTTAAGAATGCTGGAAATTAAAGGGGTTGTCTGGACTCAAAAATGTATCCGAGATGGAGCCTGGCTGGGCAAAAAACAAAAAAAGTTATAGTTACCAGTCTGCCGCTGCTTCCCTTCAAGAGCTCATAGGTGATCCGCTCCTCTTACCTTCTGGGTTCTCATCCCAACATGAAAAGGAGGGTCGTGCTCAATTCATTTACAACGGAACGTGAGCCTCTTTTGCTGTCGGAATGGGAACCTGGAACTGAAGATGAGCAGATCTCTGAAGAGCTTCGGAGCAGCAGTGAAGGGGGACAGGTACATAATTATAACTTTTTTGTTTTCTTACACACTCTGGTTACATTTCAGATTCATTTTTTTCTGCCAGACAAGCCCTTTAAGCATAATTTGAAGCATAAATGAATTCAAAATAATGTTTATTTGCTCAGATAATTTACATAGGTGTCAGTAGTAGCGCCCAAAGTGTTTTTATTGCATCTAAATTCTGTGTCCACCATATGCAAAGAACATAATTTCCTGTCTCTGCATCTGCATTGGACTTTAATACCTGCTTGTGATGCATCCAAATGATGACATGCATGGGATCTACTGTATATTTGTGCAATACTTATGCTGACCAGAAAGATTAAAATGCATGGTTTATGCTTTTTTCCTAAACTGCTTTTTCTAGTAAGGGGATTTGCAAGGTCTTTGACCGCTATAGGAATAAACTAGGGCAATTATTACTAACCCTATGTAGTTATCATGGTAATCTTATTTTCAATTGATTGTTATGAAATGATACTTAATTTAACATGTTATTTTACTCCATATAATATTATATTTTTTATGGGGGAAAACCCCTGTAAACTTTAATGTTTTCTTACATTACTTGATAATCCTGGCAAATGATGCCTGTGAAATGGAGTCATATTTAAACGATTTTTTACCAATATTTGCTTTTACTATTGTAAACACTTCAATATACTCTCATTGATTTTTTATGTGGTGGGTTGATTGTACAACTATCAGGAGACTTAAAGTGTGCCTATCATCAGAGACATCAGAGTGATGCTACAAGTTTTTGATCTGTCTGGGTCAGCCACGCCACAACCCTATGAAGTTCAATCTCTGAAAGAGGCAAATGGAACTCCCAAATGGCCAGACAGCCATGGATTGATGTCGTTCTTTCAGACGATAACCCTACTAATCAAAACTTTTAATAGAAGAGTCATCTAAAATGTTATAGAAACTTTCTCAACAATGAGGTACATGTTTTAAGCGATATCTCAAAGTGGATGTGCACCTCTCCCATTTTTGTGAAATATTTATTATATATTTCATGAAACCACACTGAAGATTGACACATTTAATACAATACAAAGTATTCAGTTTACAGATTGTTTTAATGGTGTGACCTCAAAATAACTCAACACTCACAGCATCAATGTCAAACCGCTGCAACAACGTGAGTAACAGCCCCTAAATAAAAAATGGACACATTTTGCCAATTTGCCATTTTTCCTCAATGGTGTTATGCGACTCTGTTCATACGCATATTTGTCGTGGATGGCGCCATACTCTGCGCCGATTTGCGCCCTGCAGAAATACGCGCCAATTAGTCGGAAGTAATCTACGGTATCCACTGCTCTCATAAGAGAACAGTGGATTCCGTTCGATCCATCCGCGTCGGGCGATCCGCCGCGGGGGGGAGAAAGTGACATGCAAATTGTATTTACGTGCGCGTATTAGTCTATGGGGAACCGGGGAGCGGCACCACCCGCCGTGCTCGGCTCCGCCCCCGTCACCGCCTCTTATTCTCGAAGGATTAGCGGGAGCGCAATCCGGTCACAAATCCGTCCGTGAATAAAGCCGTGGGTGAAACGGCTAAGTTCAGGTGATGAATGGGAGCCCAGGTGTGTTAAATTTAGTGTTATTGCTCTTACACTCTCTCATACTGGTCACAAGAAGTTCAATATGACACCTCATGCAAGAATTCTCTGAAAAAAAAAAAGATTTGTTGCTCTACATAAAGGGGGCTTAGGCTATAAAACGGTTGTCAAACACCATGTGAACTGAGCTGCAGCACAGTGGCTCCAAGTCGATTACACCACGTGATTGCACACAGTCCTCGCTTTGTTGTCGAAATCAATAGCGGAAATGCAAAGCTGATACCTTTGGATTTCTGTTGCAAATTGCCAATTTTGACCAGTAATACACTCTATAAGGGCTAAATAGTTACCAACACATTCAACCCAATATCACACATCCACATAGTGACCAAAAACCCTACTATTACGTTTACTGAATAAGTCCATTACACTAATATCAATGTTACCCATACAGTGACAATGTAGTGATGAGATACCAGCTCTACAGATGGTAAACAGTACAGTTACAATACAGACCTAGTTATCATATTGGTGACAATTTCTGAAGTCCTTTTATTTCCCTTTTCCCAAGCTCTGAGGCAGCTGCATCTTAAAGGGTGAAGGCAGCATAGACGGTGCGATGCAGTGATGTCATCTTGCCACCTGCGTCAGGACACATTGTGACGCCGTTTGTGAAGCACTGGGCCAGGGTTCCAGGTGCCTCACCAGGCCTATTCAGGTGCGGTCAAGTGAGTGTGTGTAGATCTGGATTACTGTGTGTATCTCGGTACAGACAGTATCTTAGCAATTGATAAATTATACTGCAAACTAAACATATTGCACACAATTTTTAAATGTATAAAACCCCCATTAACTTTGACCTGGCTTCTTTACCAAAATGTATAGTGACGATAATGATGGAAACTTTTTCATACACGGACAATCCTTAAAAATAATTTGTATGGGAGGTAGTATAATGACTCTGTTTGCAGACAGACCACCGCAAATAAATAAGATAACATGTTTAAAATATGCAGCTCCTTTTAAGACTATTAGGAATCTTCTTCACTCTTTAGATGCTTTATTAAACTGTCTACAGGATCTCTGTAAATTATTTTGAAAAGTTGTAATTTAGAAGCTGACCAGCAGTGTTTCCTGCTCAGGTGTCTGTGTGAGACTATGTTTGAGATGAGAGATGTAGCAGCCTCAGGGTAATTATCTGACTATTTCAGAGCACACCACATAATTCCAGACATCACATAGGAGAATAGCAGCAGCTGTTAAGAGAGTCATATTGACTTTTTTCAAAAGAAAGCCCCCCCAAAAAGATGCCCAACATATGAAGTTACCTTCTGCTAGACTTAACCCACTTACAACCGGAGCCAGTTTTGGCCTCTACTGACAGAGCCCCATTTCTTAAATTCTGTAATGTGTCAATTCTAACTTATGATGAGAATTAACTTTTTGGACACTTTAACCTATCCATGTGAATCAGAGATTGTCTTTCTCAGGTGACACATTGTGTGCTTTAAGATAGTAAGAAAATTTGGGTTCAAGAAATTGTTGTTTATTGTGAAAATATCAATATGTGAAAAATGTGAAAAAATTTACCAATTTCAAAACTTTCATATAAATTTATGCATGTAAGACAGATAGTATTCCAGCTAAAATAGATTATAACTAAACATCTTCAATTATGTCTGCTGTAGTTTAGGTCATCATGTTTTTTAATGTGTTTTTTTTTATGACCATTAGGGGGGCTTATAAATTTAGTAGTAATGTTTCTAAATGTTCAAGAAAATTTGCAATATAATTTTTTAGGGACCAGTCCAGTTCTAACGTGCGCTTTGATTGACCTGGTATGTTAGATACCCCCATAAAATGACCTTCATCTAAGAAACTACACCCTTAAGTATTCAAACGCTATTTAGGACTGTTTATTAACCAATTAGGTGTTTCACAGGAATAAAAGCAAAGTGGAAGGAAATTTCAAAATTTCACTTTTTTGCAGATTTTAAATTTTTATACATTATTGACAAAGAATACGGTAAATGTGATCAGGGGAAATTGCAACTTAATATTGATACCCAGATTCCTGCCGTTTTAAGAGATTTCCCATATGTGGCCCTAGTTCATTTTATTTGGCGTCAACCATAAGCCCAGAATAGGAGAAAGAATCTACCGGAGACATGGGTGACTCAAATTTCATTATGATTTATTTAGGGGCAATTTCAGTTTGCGGACACCCTAAGGGTCTCCAAAAAACTTAGATAAATATCCCTTAAAAAAGACCCCATATTGGATAACTACACTCCCTTATTGGAATATATCCAGGAGGTGCATTGAGTATATCGACCCACAGGGTTTCACTAAATTTTTTTTTAGCCGGTCGGTTCCTGTAAATAAAGAAAAATGATATTGGTCAATAATCTGCAATTTTAGATGATAATGTATTATTTTTTACAAGGAAATCTTGGATGATAAAAAGCCCAAAATTGTGTTACGCAATTTCTGTCCACGTCGGCAATACCGCCATACATGTGGGTGTAAACTGCTGTTTGGGCGCATGGCAGGGGGTACAAGCGGAGGGAAGCGCTTTTGGCGCACAGGGATATAGGTGGGCCATGTCGCATCTGCAAAAGCCCCCAAAGTACTAGAACAGCGTGATAGAACCTCTCCAGAAGTTTCCCCATTTTAGATTCAAACACCTCACGGATCTTAACCTAAGGGTGTATTTTGCATTTTGTGTGCACAGGTGTTCCGTTAGAGTTTTTTTTTTTCCGATTGGGCCATGAAATGGCGGCCATTGTTGTTGGGCTTCATTTTTACTGTATTCGCCATGCGAGATAAATGACAGGTTCGAAACTTTACTATGGGGGTCAGTACAATTACAATGATATAAATTTTATATAGTTTTTTATGTTTATTACTTTTACAAATAGAAGCGAGTTTATAAAATGTTGCGTTTTTATGTTGTCTATATGACAGCCATGCTTTTTTTAATTTTTTGATTATGGAGCTGCTTTGGGCTTGTTTTTACGAGATTGAGTTTGTGTTTTGTATTGGTACCAATTACGGGGGGCATGTGATGCTTGTCACTTTTTTATTAAGGTTTTGTGAGGCATTTTGTACAAAATGCAGCAATCCTGGTACGGTTTTTTTATTTTTATTTTTTACAGCGGTCACTGCAGTATAAATTACATGCTAGTTTTACTCAGCAGCTTGGTACGATTACAGTGAGTTACCACATTTGCACTATTTTTTTAATGTTTACTGCTTTTACACATTTTATTTTTTTAAAACACTTTTATTTGAAAAGGATATCAGTTTCTTGCATTCGTTCGCAGGTCATGAGAGCCATATCTTTTTTTATTTTTTTTATTCTTTGTTGTCTGTTTTTTATGGAGCTGTTTTAGGGACTTTTTTTTTTGCGGATGAGTTGACGTTTTTATTAGTAAACATTTTTGGGGGGGTGACAAGACTTTTGTGATCGCTTTTTAAAATCCCGTTTTTTTGGAATGGCAGGGTGACAGAAAATACTGCAATCCTAAGCAGTGTTTTTATTTTTAATAGCGGTTCACCGTAGAATGTATACCGTGACAAGTTGAGTTTTACTCTGTGGGTGAGACGATTACGGCTGATACCAATTTATGTAGTTTTTTTATTTGGATAAGCACCAATTTTTTTGAAAAAAAAAGTGTTTTTATGTTGTAAAACATTATTGTATGCATCGCTATCTTCTTAATAGCCAGTATAAACTGTATTAATTTTCTGTATACAGAGCTGTTGTAAAGGACTTTTTTTTGCAGGGATGAACTGGACGTTTTAATCGGGATCAACTTTGATGATTGATATGAGTTTTTGATGACTTTTTACTCCATTTTATATGCTACAGGATGAACAAAAATCGCAAATTCTGTTGACTGTGTTTTGGGTTGTTTTTTTTGTTACGCGATTCATCCGTCCGAGTTAATTAACATGACAGACTTATAGGTGGGTCGATAAGCTACGCGGCGATACCAATATGGGTACTTTATTTATTTCTTGATCTTCTCTGGGGCGATGCGGCGTGTTTACTTTGTAAAGGGGAAAAGGGCGGCTTGTTGGATGTGCCGTGTTTTGATTTTTATTGTTGTGTTTGTGTTTGTTACTTTTTTTACGACTTTTTTTTTTACTTTTTCACACGTTTTTACACTTTTCCCCAGGGGGGAATTGCATGAACGAATCGTCAGATCGCTCATGCAATTAGGAGATCAGCATACACCTTATAGCTGTATGCTGGTCTCCATCGTACACTGTCAGTCACGCTGCCCACAATGCATTTGTGAATGGCATCGTGACGTCACCAGACAACCTCGGATGCTGTCATTCAGCATCCGGGTCTGTCTGGTAGGGAGATCAAGTACCGGCGATGAACGCGACCGTTACTGATGCCGGGATCGCGGGCAGCAGGGAGCTCATCCTGCGCCCGCAGTCTGCGATGTCGCGTCCACAATGTCGCGGACCATCGGGGGTTATTCCCACGCGACACTAAGCTCACTCCCGGCTGCCTAAGTTTTGTGGGGGACATGGGTGTGCATGATGCTGCGGGTAATTATACCACTGGTTCATGCGCGATCTTGCGGCGAGATCCGCCTCTGAGCGCGCAAGATTCGCCTTGACACGTACTCATACGGCAATTTGCGGGAAAACCCCCTACCCGACATTGCCATATGAGTACGACAAATGTCGGTATAGTGGGGGTTAGGAGGAGATTGCATCTTTTCTTCTCTTGTGTTTGGTATAAAAGGTACTCTTTTAAAGCGAATCTGTCAGGTGATTTATGCTGCCTGTCATAGAGCAGGAGATATGATAGGAGAGATGCTGAAGTCTGTGATACCTAGATTGTGTGACAGGACACCAAGACAGACAATGAAGCCTGTTTACCTCGACACATATCAGTGATGACAGCTTTCCATTTATCTGTCGAGAGAGATCAGATAGACTGAATGGCTCGTCAATCCTTGTGTGTGTGCAGGGTAAGCAGGACTCCTTTACGTCTCTCTGGACGTCCTCTCAGGATTCTTCTGTTTTTTCAATCAGAAATCCTCTCAACAATCACAGCATTAGTATCTTTCTCATATGTTCTATATGTTCTTTACAAATTATTGCAGCATGAATTACTTGACAGATTTGCATCTAGACACTATGGACGACATCTACTATGTGAAGCTTGGCACTGACACACTAGTTCCTAAATAGATATAGTGAGTACTATATTATGACGTATGAAATGAAAGTAGTTATGCACTCAAACATTTTTGCCTCTTAAACCTAAAATTGCGCAACATACAGTGTTACGTGCGCCAAACGTTTGTACGGCCAGTTTAGGTTTCTCTCACCAAATTTTAGGCACATTCTAGGTGCATTAATAATGTGTTGTATCAGGTGCAACATTGTGCCAAGTTTGGCCCGTACACCTGTTCATACATCTATAGAACAGTTTTTTGTTAGTAGAATCCTGTTTATTCTTACTTGACCATTACTTTGCTCAGTTGCATAATAGATTTCGTAGACTTCTATAGCACTAACGGATATTCAGCATGTATGTGCGTGATTACTTGTCGCCATTATCCAGGAGTTTCTGGTTAGACCATATAGAATAACAAAACTACAATAAAGTATCCTGTCACACGGACCTGGTTTTCTGCCGGATTTCTTATGATGGTGTTTGCCATTTGAAAAACCATCTGTACATGACTGTCAAACACCTCAATAGACTTTAATAGAAAAATCCGAGCTGTGTCTACATTACTAATACTGAAAGTTTGTCATCCCATCATCTACTAATGACTCAACCCTGCTATTTCTGTTCAGTGTGTGCCACCACCATAAACTCCTAGGCAACAGGACCCGCTGTTTGGGGTTTTTTACTAGATTCTGATCTGTCCTTCACCCCGTATATCCAATTCCCTTGCCCGCTCCTCGTCACACTGCACCTCAAGAACATCTCCAGAAATCCGTTCCTTTCTCACTGTAGGAAACAGCTCAAACTCTCATTGTGGTGCTTTATTCATTCTCATCCTGCTACTCGTGAATTCCTTGCTTTTCTGGTCTCCCTCTCTATCTTAAACTCATTCCCCTTCCAATCTGTCCTGTATGCAAGCAGCCAAGCTCATCTTTCTTTTCAGCCACTATACTGATGCTCCTACTCTATGTCAGTCACTGTACTGGTTAAGTTGCCCATTCAAATTATTTTATTTTTTTTACTAGGATACAATATAAAACACCTCACTTTCACCCATATAAACGCTCACCACAGCGCTAGCACCCCCCGTAATCTCCCTCCCTACATCTTGTTACCACATGACCCACTCTCTCCACTCTGCTGATGATTATCTAGATTAATCCTCAATCATCCGAACCTCCCATGCCAGTCTCCAAGATTTTCACACGTGCCGGGCCCCGTTCTCTGGAAAATGCTACTGTGGAGCGATCAGGCAACAATTCACAACCCTCATGTTTTAAAAGGAGTGGTCCTGAGATACATCTTCTTAGTACTGCGCTCACAAGAATCCCTAGATTCCAGCAAATTCGGCACATTATCTGTATATGATGTACTGTCTGGTGGGGTGGTCCATCGCCGAACTTTACATAAAACCACCCCTTATTTATGTCACATGCAGGACCCATTGTAGAAACCTAGCATTTCTTATCACTTCGTCCCACATTGCTACACCCTTCTTGCAAGCTCTTGCAAGCAGGCCCTCACACTTGTGTCGCATCTGTAAGTAGTCTTTTCCATTGTGCAATGTATGTCTTTTGTCTGTCCTGTAACCTCCAAAAGTCTGCGGAATATGTTGGCTCTATGTGATAATAAGATTATTATTATTATTACACAGCTCAGATTTTCTGATGGCAAATATGACCATCTAAAAAACTATGTTCATTCTTCCACCCGCTTTTTGGGCAGAACACGAACTGTTCAATGCAAAGGGGAATGATTGAATCCGCAAACTGCAGCCAGAAACTGTCCCCGTTTGCGTTAAAAAAATGACAAAATACAGTCAGGAGAAATTGACAGGTATTTTTGTCCGTGCCGTGCTGTGAACGCGACCCTGAGCGCATAAACAACTATAATTAACTAAAACTGTTCATATTTCACCACCTGACAATGTTTGTGGACAGATCATCATAATGCTTTACATTAGATATTCACATTTATGTGTATTTTTAACATTGGATGATTTCCTTCATGTATTGTACAATCCTACATTTTAAGGATTTTTCAAGGCGGATAACAGTAACAGATAACTATTTCAAATAGTATCAAACATTTATTAAAAGTCTTAAACATTTAAAACTTCAAACTGTTACTTGCAGTTCAGCAGTTGTCAATGTCCATAGTAGGCGGCAGTAGCATATTGATTCACAACTGCATGTTGCAAGCGCATAGCCTGACTTCTCCATCTTGGAGCACATACACAGCTGACAGGCAGGCGTAGCGCAGAGATGAAGTTGTAATCAATATGCTACTGCCGTCTACAATGGACATTGACCACTGCTAAACTGCAAGTAACAAACTTGTTACAGTTTGAAGTTTTACATTTTTAAGACTTTTAATAAATGTTTGATACTATTTGAAGTAGTTATCTGTTACTGTTATCCGTTTTCAATTGAATGAAGGTTGAGGAGTCTTCATAGAGCAGATTGTGCCGTGCGGCTGCATTTATCACCACTACCGAACTAATTATAAACCTGAAGGAAGGCAAAGAGCGACATTAATGAACATGGCTGTGCCAGTTTTTTGGCTTATATTTGCGTAAAGAAAAAAGCTGCTGTTGTCCCTGTCTGACATATCTTTAACCTACTATTGATTAACGACCTTGGGAGTATTCCATACGTCCAGGTGGTTTGGGGGTTCCACGCACCTGGAGGTATGGATACGTCAAGAAGAGGGAATCGCGCGAACTCTAATAAAGCAGAGCGGAGCGCGCGATCGGCGCGGGGTGTCAGCTGTATATAAAGCTGACATCCCGCAGGTCGGCTCACACAGACCCCGGATCGCTATCCGCACCGGGGGCCCCCCCCCCACCCCCAACACAGAGTTGGCGGGTTAACCCCTATTTATGCGCGACGATCGGGTCGCAATACTGAAGAGCGACGCAGGAGGAGATCGCTCCTCCCTGCTGTCTCTGTCAGCTGTGCAGCAGCGCACGGTAGTCGGCGACCGTGCAGCTCTCTGAACTCCTTCTTACAGACAGCACGGAAGGCAGAATATGCCTTTCCGGGTTGTTGTGACGTCACGATGCGCCGGGCCGTTGCTGTGTGGGCCATTGTCCCTGCATCGTTGACTGACAGTTGTAGTATGGAACAGTCATTTAGTAACAATGTTAGGTACTGATCTCCTATTGAATGAGAGATCTAAAGATCTCTCTTCCAAATCCCTATGGGGAAATGTTAAAAAAATAAAGTGGAAACGTTGAAAAAAGATAGAAAAAAAAGTGAAAAACAAGTATAAAACACAAACGCCCCTTTCCCTTTACAATCGGCCAATCGCTCCAAAAAAGGATCAAAAATAAATAAAGTACCCATATTTGGTATCGCGAGTGCGCTAACGACCTGCCCTATAAATCAATCGACGCATGTAATCATTAAACCCGTTATGTGTGACACACCGTAAAAAAAAAAAAAAAAAAATCAAGAAGATTAGATTATTGTTCATCCGAGCACTAAAATGGAATAAAGAGCGATCAAAAACTCTAGAAGAGAGCCAAAGTGTGTACCAATTAAAAACGTCAGTTCATCCCGCAAAAAAAAGTCCGTATACAGCTCTGTATACGGAAAAAATAAAAAGTATAGCTCTCAGAAGATCAGCGGATGCATACATAAAAATATGGTTTTACACACTAAAACGCTTTCTTTTTTTTAAAGTAGTCTTCAACATTTAAAAAAAAACTATAAAAAGGGTATCACCATAATCGTATGCTGACCCTAAATGAGTAAAACTAAACTTATCCGGATACTGCGACGGCGGTGGAGCCCTGTTAAAAATAAAAATTAAAAACACTACTAGGATTGCTGTATTTTATTCACCCTGGCCTTCCATAAAAATGGATTTAAAAGCGATCAAAAAGCCTTGTCCCCAAAAATGAGTACTAATAAAAACGTCAACTCATCTTGCAAAAAAACAAGTCCTACCACATAGCTCCAAGCAGAAAAATAGTAAAAGTTCTGGCTCTCGAAGACTATGGCAATGCAAAAAACAATATTTTCTGGTTGATAAATGTGTTTTTATTGTATAACAAAGCAGTTAAACAATAAAAAAATATACAAATTTTGCGTATCGGTGTAATCGGATTGACATGCTGGAGTAAAGTCATACACATGTCATATATACCGATACCAGAGACCGCTATAAAAATAAAAATAAAAAACACTACCAGATTGCTGTATTTTTGTTCAAAACATCTCACAAACTCTTAATAAAAGTGAAACATGCATATATGCACCTATAATGGTTACAATCAAAAACTTCAACTCATACGCAAAAAACAAGCCCATGAAACAGCTCTGCACACAGCAAAATAAAAAAGTTATGGCTGTCAGAATAGGGACTCACATAAAACACCAATTTCTTATAGTACGTATTTCTACTGTTGTAAAAGTAATAAAACAGAAAAAAACTATATAAATTCTATATTCATTGCAATTGTACCGACCCCCTAGTAAGAGTTATCATATCATTTACACTGCACGGGCGAATGACTGTTAAATTGAAACTCAAAAAACAATAGATCGACACAAACATGCTTTTGCCCCCACCCCCTTATTTCATTGCACCCAATGCTAAAAAAATATGCGGGACACCTAAAAATGCAGAATACATCCCTAGATGAGATCCCTGTATGGGTGTTGAATCCAAAATGGGAGCGACTTTTCTGGAAGGTTTCGCATGTTGCTGCGATACTTCTGCGGGGCCCTTTGCAAATGCGCTCATGGCCCCACCAGTATTGCGTTCCAAAAGCCAATTAGCGCTCCCTCCTTATACGCCTGCATGCGCCCAACAGCTGTTACACCCACATGTAGGGTTATTGCCAAACGTGGAAGAAATGCTTAAGCAACGTCTTCTTTAGGGTTCTTTTTCAGGAATTCCTTGTCATTTATGAAACATTTTAAGCTAAAATGCAGATTATTGGAAAAAAAAATTTTTTTAATTTTCACAAGCCTTATGCTAAAAAAAATTTGTGATCACTGTGGGGTCTATATACTCAAGGCACCCCTGGATATATTCCGTAAGGGGTTTGTAGTTTGCCAATATGCGGTTATTTTAGGGTGTGTATATGTTTAAGCACCTTAGGGTTTGTCCCCAAAACCTGAAATGGTGCCTAAATAAATGGTATTAATGTGACCCCAGAGGTATAGTAGGTGATCTCCTATTCTGGGGCTTTATCGAGTTGAGCCAAATAATTCATAGGGCCACTATGGGATATCTCTGAAAACAGCAGAACACTGGGGGAATTGGATATTAAGTTGCATTTACCTAGTCCACATTTACCGTATTCCACAGGTGAATAATGGATAAATATTGAAATAGTCTGCAAAAAAAGTGAAATTTTGAAATTTACCTCCACTTTGCTTTAATTTTCTGTGAAATATCTAAAGGGTTATCAAACTTTCCTAAATAGTGTTGTAAATACTTGTAAGGTGGTCTAGTTTCTCAGATGGACACTTATGGCGGGTATCTAACATGCAGGACCATCAAATGCCACGTCAGAATCTGGATAGTGGTCCCTAAAAATGTTATATGCAAATTTTTCTTGAAAAATGTGAGAAACTTAACATACTAAATTTCTAGCCCTCTAATGTGTAAAAAAAAAAAAGACCATTTAAAAATGATGCCAACCTATAGTGGACATATGTAGATGCTAGTTTATAAACTATTTTGTGGTGTAATAATTATCTGTCTTGGCACGCAGAAAATTTTTGCAACTTTCAAATTCGAAAATTTTTCCAAATTTTCATGAAAATTTTATATTTTTCACAATACAAACAAGGAATTGTATGGATAAAAAATTTTCTTACTAACTTAAAGCACAATGTGTCATGAGGAAAACAAATCTCTGAATAACGATTGGATAGGTAAATGTATCAAAAATTTATTCTCCCACATGTAACAGCAAAAACTGACACATGTCAGATTTCAAAAATAGGGCTGTAGTCAGGGATGGTCAAAACAGGCGGGGTCCTTAAGGGGTTAAAATGTCTTTCGACAAAAACTGGCACACATCCGACACCCTTAACAGTTTTGTTTTCACCCATTCTTAGGGGGGTGTCGTGCCACATTCAAAAGATTAGACACATTTATGAATTTTTTTCGACATTGTGGCGCACAAATGTGTTGCTAGTTCATGCCATATGAGACACATTTTGGTACACATTTTGGCGCATTTTTTTCTCCCACAGCAGGACACATTTATAAAGTGCTGTGAGACACTTTCATACATACTGACGAATGCTAACTTACTGAGAAGTACTGCTGTCCTTCTGGGCCACTTTTTATACATGTGGGCCAAAAAGTTTAATGTTCATTCATCCATTTGATCATTTAGGTAATATAAAAGTCAGTTTGTCTTTCTATGACATGATTGTGGACACAGATGGAAAGCTTTTTCCTACTTTTAAGTAACAAGATGAAAGGTGTAATTATCAGGGGAGAATTATTCCATTAAATTACTTTTAAGGTCTGGACTCACCACTTCAAATTATAGCTCAGACGTAGTAAATCTAATATAATTTATTATACATTTTACCTGAAATGACAATCTCCAAACTACTATATATTTCTTTTCTACTTTAGAGAAGGAAAGTGACGTCACCTAATCTAAGACATGCCTTATAGGAACAGCAATCAGGTGATTTTAAACAAAATTCAACAAACTTTTCATAATGAAGGATGATGTAGTGCCAACTGAACCCTCACAGCTAATAACAGGAGGTCCGTACCTTAAAACCTAAACTTCAACCCCCTCTTGTCCAGCCCAAGTAAACACACAAAAATGAACCAGCAGCACTCTAAAAACACTAAGGGCGACATGTATGAATGGGGCTGCATCATTTTTTGGCGTGCTTTGAGCCAAAGAACTGTCATAACCCTGTTCTATAGATGTATGAATCGTAACAAAAATAAGGATAAGTCCAATAATGCTCAACAGGTTGAGCCCACCAAGGTAAGGGCCCCCTCTCATAATCAATACCCCTCTCCTATAACATAGACACAAATCTCAAACAAGTGGAGAGTAAATGGTATAAAAAATAACAAATTTTATAGACAATCCATTAAAATACATTAACAAAATCAATAGTGTTCATCCAAGATCCATAAAAAAGCAAGTTTAAATAGACTTGATACAATTATAAACCAGTATTAATAGTTCATCCTCCCAAAAAATATATATATTAAGTGACTCCATATACTGCTCAATGAGCATAATCTTTATTGCACAATGGTAGAATAGGGGATAAACTAGAGTGATACAAAGTATATCTAACTATGTGAGTCTTAACAAACGTAAAACCTGCGCCCCGAGGCGCTTTTTCGCGATGATTGCTTCCTCAAGGGGTTCTAAAGAGACTACCCATCTCCAGCCTTAAGTACCGCTGTCAATCTGTTGAATGGCTGTGGCGCAGGAGTGGTGTTCGAAAAGAGCAAGACCGGCACCCCACTTCCGGCACTCCCGCATTAGGGCTGGATGCCGGCTTCTGCTCGGCGTCCTTAACGCGCAGCGCACATGTGCGGAAGTTCCTTGCTCCCGCGCATGCGCGCAAGTGCGGGAGTGCCGGAAGTGGGGTGCCGGTCTCGCTCCCTTCGAACACAGCACCTGCGCCACAGCCATTCAACAGATTGACAGCGGTACTTAAGGCTGGAGATGGGTAGTCTCTTTAGAACCCCTTGAGGAAGCAATCATCGCGAAACGCACATCGGGGCACAGGTTTTACGTTTGGTAAGACTCACATAGTTAGATATACTTTGTATCACTCTAGTTTATCCCCTATTCTACCATTGTACAATAAAGATTATGCTCATTGAGCAGTATATGGAGTTACTTTATATATATACTTTTTGGGAGGATGAACTATTAATATTAGTTTACTGTGGTGTGTCCTGCCTTTAAAATTTCATCTTTATAATTGTATCAAGTCTATTTAAACTTGCTTTTTTATGGACCTTGGATGAACACTATTGATTTTGTTAATGTATTTTAATGGATTGTCAATAAAATTTGTTATTTTTTTATACTAAGGATGAATCGTAGTACGCCAAAAATGTGTGCATTTTGCGCCAAAGATTTGGGGGCGTGTCATGACAAAGTCATACAATGTGACAAAAATGCAGCAAACTGTCCTACAAATCCACACCAGTTTCAAAGTGGCATGGCTGAGATTACTTTTGGTATAGAACGATACACATTCATAAAGAGCTGTGAGACATTTCCATACATACTGCGGGGCTAGTGGCTAATACTTCTGGGAGCTATTTACTATGGGTAAGCATTATACATGTTGTTTATAGATCATGTTTAACTGGGTTAATAGTGTTTATGCTAACTTGTATTTGCATTTGGCACTTTTACCCTTATTTATATATCACTTTATGATTTATTTGTAGCATAAGCTCTCTATGTATTCTTGTATTATTTATTTGCAAGTTCCATTCAAAAGAATTTGTAGTTGGCACCTTCTCCATAAAAAATATCCATGTTTATTGAATCATATTAAACCCCATAAAAACATAAAAAATTGATCAAGGGCTATGGTGTCCTGAAACATTTTAGCTGGCATGTTCTATGTGTTCATGCCGTTTAATGTGATTCAATAAACATGGACATTTTTTATGGAGAAGGTGCAGACCAGGGGTGTATTTATAGGTCGTGCTGCCCTAGGCACTAAACCCTAATACGCCCCCATTAACCAATTAGATTACCACGCCCTTTTCATATTATGCCACACCCCTTTACAAAAACCACGCCCACTACAACCATGTAATGGCTCAATTGAAAGGTTTGCCGTCACCCATCTTTCCTAGATGTTGGAGAACCTATTCAGCATACAGGATAGACTGGAGATGCCGCCACACTGTGCCTACACCTAAACCATTAGACTTCAACCAATAAAAGCCACACTGCAGTTTAAAGGGAATATGTCACCAATATTTTATTTTATTTATTAAATCCAAACCCTGATACATATTCTTTTCTTCTTCGACATTTTTATTTTCTGATTGTAGATTTCTTAGTTTGGTTGTCTGTATATGATTATGATCTATGACAGACATTCTCACCCAGAGCCACAAATCAGACTTCATTTTCCTAGAATGTTCTAAGAAATGAATGCGGTGGTAGGGAAGAAGGGGGAGGGCAGGGAAGACACTGGGGACCCTTGCCTTCACAGTGGACAGGTCTCATAGTTAGATGGAAGGTCTAATAAGATTATATAGGTGAGATGGCCAGGTGGTCATACAGCATAACAGCCTAAGGCCTCGTTCATACGGCTTATTCTGGGACTGATTCCAGCCGTACTGCGCGCCGTATTTGCGCTGCAGTACGGCTGGAATCCGTCCCAGTCATTACGGTAATCCACAGTTCTCACAGAGAACTGTGGATTCCGCCTCTTCTCCCCGCTCGGCGAATACGCCGAGGGGGGAGAAAGTGACATGCAGATTCTTTACGGCGTGTACGCACCGTGAATAATGAGTGTCTATGGGGCCGGTGAGCTGCCGGCCCCCCCCCCCCCCACTGCGAAATCCGTCCCCGCAATTGCGTCGGCAATAAGCCGTGTGAACATTGCCTTAGGGTGCTCTCACACACCGCCTTTTTCATGCGTTTTTTAATGCGTTTTTTGTGCAGTAAGGCACGGTGATTAATACATTACATTGCTGTACAAAAATCGCGGCAAAAATCATGATTTTACCGTGATTTTTGTGCAGCAATGTACAGCATCAATTGTTGTGCCGACCTGCACAAAAACACACATTAAACACATCAAAAAGGCGCTGTGTGAGAGCACCCTTAGGCTGTTATGCTGTATAACCACCTGGCCCTAAGAGGTGCCGCACTAGACACCCGCCTATATGATACCTATATACACATCACATGAGAGCCCTATATGATACTGACACCTATACAACACATCACATGACACACAGCTCCATATAGTCTGATACCTCCTATTATATGATAGACAGCTCCATATAGTCTGATACCTCCTATTATATGATAGGCAGCTCCATATAGTCTGATACCTCCTATTATATGATAGACAGCTCCATATAGTCTGATACCTCCTATTATATGATAGACAGCTCCATATAGTCTGATACCTCCTATTATATGATAGACAGCTCCATATAGTCTGATACCTCCTATTATATGATAGACAGCTCCATATAGTCTGATACCTCCTATTATATGACAGTGACACACAGCTCCATATAGTCTGGCACCTATAACATGTTCCGCTGCCTTCCCCCATCCTCCCACTATTCCTAACACCTCTCACTCATGTTTCACCTGCCTCCAGGCTCCAGCCCCCACTCACGTTTCACCTGCCTCCACTCCCCACTCACGTTTCACCTGCCTCCACTCCCCACTCACGTTTCACCTGCCTCCACTCCCCACTCAAGTTTCACCTGCCTCCACTCCCCACTCACGTTTCACCTGCCTCCACTCCCCACTCACGTTTCACCTGCCTCCAGCCCCCCACTCACGTTTCACCTGCCTCCACTCCCCACTCACGTTTCACCTGCCTCCACACCCCACTCACGTTTCACCTGCCTCCAGCCCCCACTCACGTTTCACCTGCCTCCACTCCCCACTCACCCCTCCACTCCCCACTCACGTTTCACCTGCCTCCACTCCCCACTCACGTTTCACCTGCCTCCACTCCCCACTCACGTTTCACCTGCCTCCAGCCCCCACTCACGTTTCACCTGCCTCCACTCCCCACTCATGTTTCACCTGCCTCCACTCCCCAATCACGTTTCACCTGCCTCCAACCCCCCCCTCCACCCCCGAATCACTTACCAGTCCTGAAGAGCGGGCGGCCGTGGTCTTCTGTTCTTTGGCACCGTCCGTGCGCTGCTGAGAGGAGTGGGAAGGGAGCTATGCTCCTCTCTCTCTCTTGCCGGCAGCTTCTGCTCTTCAGTGGCCGGCGCGTGATGTTAAGGAGAGTGGGAGGAGCAGCGTTGCCCCCCCTCCTTTCCCAGCAGCGCACCGCACCACTGAGGAGACAGACAGCATCAGCACAGCTTGTTGATGCTGTCTGTCATTACAACGAAGCGCCGGAAGGGAGAAGCAGTATGTCCCTACCGGTGCTCCATTGTCCGTTGCCGCTCTGCTGTCCAAGTGGAAAAGTTCATATGGGACCGCTGCACAAGCTACGATGCTCTCCCCCCGGGCTCCGCCGCCGCACAACTCACCCCCCCCCCCTCCCGGCTCCGACCACTCGGGAAGGGGGAAGTCCTTGAAGGGTGGGGAAATAAAAAAAAAAAGAGCCTGCTGCCGTGCCGCCAACTAGGAGGTGCCGCCCTAGGCACGTGCCCACGGGTGCTTAGTGGGAAATACGGCCCTGCTGCAGACTACAAATACTTTTGAATGGGACTTACTTAGAGCTGCTAAGGTTCACAGCTAAGGGCTGGCACTCTCCAGATAACAACAACTCGAGCTAAGGATTATTTCAGAGGGAGTGGTAAGCACAAAATGTTGTCTTTAGTGGACTTTGCTTGCTTATTTATTTGTAGTCGTCCTTTTATAATTTCATGTTATGTCATTTATGATGCAATAAAGATATATATATACTTTTATGGGAATGAGTCTCCCTTATTCTTTTGGTTTAATATTTAACTTTGGAGTGATTAGTACCATTTGAACTTTAAACATTCCTGTTTTGGGGTATTAAATTGTGTTTTGCCTAGCTAACATATGTTACTAGAGTATTCGTCAGGGGTTGATAAAGCTTTCTTGCGAAACGCATGTTGGGTTTTCTGCTGGCCCTCCTTGGTCTGTATCCCTCTTTTTATATATTATCTTGATTATTAGGTATAGTATTATGTCTCAGTTTTTCAATATACATCTCTTATCATTTTAAGCCTATTTTTTGGGGTTGAATTGTTTGTACTGCATTTATCTTTACTTGCACTGTGATACTATGCTTATTCTTAATTACACTGAGATACTCAGCTTGTAGTTGTGCCTTCAGTACTCCAGCACCACCTTTTTATTATTTTTTGCATTTTTAATATGTGTTTATTTCAATAAAATTTTTGTTGGACATTTTTGTTGTAGTTAGATGTTGACTTATGTTGCCCTAAGAGACTAACACTGAATAAATGGATTAATTCAAAGTGCATTTCTACTATATGCAGTAAACACGAAAACATGAGGATCTCAGCACACATTTTTAAGAAGTTTAGAGGCCCACTGTCAAGATAGGAGCGGGTCCTAGAGGTGGGACTTACACCGTGGCTCAGGCTGGCCCAAAGGGGAACAGGGAAATCCCACAATGGGCCCCTGAGCATTGCAGACTGGGAGTTCATTATAACTGCATATGCATCATTGGGAGAGACAGAAAGGCAGAGAAAAAGAGGCAAAATGCAAGAGGCAAAGTATAAAAGGCATGTACAGTCATGTAGAATGACTGTAGGATGGGCCCCAGAATCAACTCCACCGGTGGGACCTAGGCTCCCGGTCTGACACTGCTTGCACCTATCAGACAATTGTCGCTTATCCTATTGATATGCCATATGTCTGAAATGGCAATAACTCTTTAAAGATACAGCAAACTTTATTTGGCAGTAATATCTCACTGCATTGTAGTATCATATCTAAGATCATAGAAAAAAAAACTATGAAAACGCACTGAAAAAGGTGAGATATCTTTTTGTGCCACAATATCATAGTGTGTTAATTGGCAAGACAAGGGCCAGAGGAGGCCCCACATGACCTGATGCGCAGTGAGTGGCTAGTGGTGGGAATGGGTGGAGTGAAGCATTGAGGGGGAGGTTACTAAATAACCTCCCCTCGGAGCAGGAGGCAGACATGCACAGCACAAATAGGAAGGAGTAGAGCCCCGCTCTGCTCTCCTGCCCTGTTCACAAAATTGCAGCTGTAGAGGAACTATTAGAGGTGCTGCATTCCACAGCATGCTTCCGGGGTCACGACGGGCTCTGGGAGTGGGTACAGGAGGTAATCAGCTCCTGCAACTGCTCCGATCCCTAGCTCCAGGAGTAGGCAGAGGGCTATGCTTCTGCTGCACCTTAGCCTTGACTCTACTCCTAGGGCCAGACGTCACCACAGGATCCTCTCTAGGTCATGTGGTAAGGCAGTGTGAAGGGGGTATAATGGTGTTGGTGCAGATGAATAAAGACTGTCTGAGGGACAATAAGGCCAAGGGCCATGTTTAAGTCTGTTTTGAGGGCCAGGTGGCTCATCTGAAGTCAGAGATAAAAAAAAATAAAAAATCTGGAAGGATGAGTATGTTGAGATTTTTTTTTCTCCTTTCTCTGGAAAAGTATAATTTGGATAAGAGAAAAAGGGACAAGAATAAGAAGGAGGAGGAGAAGCGGTATTGGCAGCTTATTCCGCAAACATTTTATAACTGGTTGCAAGCTTTTGCAATTCTGGCCAGTGGGGTAGGGGAGAAGGCACCATAAAATTGTTTGCCGTTGTTCTGTTATATGTTCACAATTGGGGAGGTTTACCAAGTCTATGGGGGTCAGACTTGGCTCCTTTACAACAAGTAAATTCACCAGCGGAATATACGTTGGGACCATAAAGATATTGGTCTTTGTTTACGGGTCATGGTGCCTACTAGGTCAAGAGCCCAGCCTCTGTTGGCAGTTTAAAGAGGGTCAGTATAAATTTGGGACAGATTGTCAGTTTAGGCATCTGTGTCCAGTCTGCAATGGATCATGGCACGGGTCAACCCATTGTTTTAAAATAGAGAAGGGCAAGGGATCAAATGGTAATAGCCAAAAGTGAATCTCCGGGGAGCCTGGGCAAGATGCTCCCCTTCCTAAATAGGTACTTGGATCAGGAAGAAGCACGACTGTTGAAGCATGGTTTCAGGGAAGGTTTTCGGATTCCCACCCCTTCCCATCAGATTCCATGTTCCACCAGAAAGTTTAAGTTGGCCTATTTGTTCCCTCAGGTGTTGTCGAACAAATTGGATAAGTAGGTGTCAATGGGCCAGATGGCAGGTCCCTATCCAGTTTTGCCTTTCCCTGCCCTTGTTGTTTCTCTTTCATGGGTAGTTTCCAAAAAAAGGAGCCGAATATGTTTAGGCTTATATATCATTTTTTATTCCCATGGGATCCCTCGGATGATGACAGTATTGATCCCGAGCTTTGTTCAGTGGCTTATACGTCATTTGACGCGGCTGTACAGTGGGTGCATTTTCACGGGTAGGGGGCACTGATGGCAAAGACTGACATTGAGTCAGCTTTTCGCCTGTTGCTGGTGTACCCAGATAGTTTACAGTTTTTGGTCTGCAGTTGGACATCTTACCTATCTCTTATCTGGACTCCACGTTACATTTGTTTTCTTTATGTTTTGGTTGAGTGCGGGGGTTGCTTGAGAATGATTATTTATATGTTTGGATTTTTGTTAATAAAATGGCTGCTGTGGCCAAAGTTATGCAACAATCTTGTGTCCGTGTTTTATTCTGGGGAGATAAATAGGGGGGTAGCTGTATTGGGCTGGTGAAATATGGTACAAAGCGAATCTGCAATGCTTAGGGTCAAGCTTTGCTACATCTGTACACAGTTCAATGCTAGTCAAATGGTCCAAAAAATCTCAACTAGTCACGGCCTGGGAGCAAGCAAATAGTTATTGACTGGCTTATGTTATCACAGTGTTCCCTCAGTGTCAGGGAATTTTATTGAAGGGTGACAAGGTGAAACCATAATCATTCTCACAATTAAAGAATGATAACTGCTTTGGTTGTACTGTGTAACTAGATGGACTATTGATTTACCTTGCTAGAATCCATTACATTTTGGCCATTGAGGTCGCATATTGGCTCAGTGGTTACTGCTTTGGTGGCTGCTTTGGGAAACTGGGTTTCAATCTGACCAAGAATAACATCTGCATGGAGTTTGTATCTGTGTTGGTTTCCTGTTGTTTACTCCAAAATGCCAAAAACTAATTGCTAGCTTCATTGATTTTCTGTGTAATTCGCTCTGGTGTGTGTGTCTGTATGAGACAGAAAAATTAGCTTGTAAGCACCACCGAAAACAGGGACTGATGTTAAATATGTTGATGATCCCTGTACTTTGTGTTCTGTGAAATATGTTGCGGCAAATAAAGCAACAAGAATTAAATAAATAATTAAGAAAGACATTTTTAAATATTTATAAAAAAAGTAAAGAACTACAGTATTGGATAAAGTGTCATGTGTGGAAGTCATTTTAATATGACATAATCTGATTACACAGCCCCATAGACATTAAAGGGGTTGTCTCACTACATTGATTCATCTTACCTCAGTTCTGTTTTCCTTCTTTTATTTTTGAATTCAGATGCGTGTCTACTGGCTTCTTCTGGCTTGCAGTGACAAGCTGCTAAGGACACCAGGGACGACATGTGTTACCGGGGCTGCTCCAGTTATCTGGCATCAAAAAGCTGTAGTAGACCTGTTCTATAGATGTCTGGAAAATCGCACTCCAAACTTTAGCATGATAAGCGACTGCGCAACACTTTAATGTACCAAAGATTTGGGGCGTTCTGGGGGCGTCGTACCACATTTGTAGAATTAGACACATTTATGAATGTTTGACACCAAACATAGACGCAGAACAGTTAGAACAGCCAGACCAGGTTAAAGGTGGTCTGCCTGAGCCAGACTTGTCTTATTGGTTCTAGACTGCGCCTGAATGTATGAACTGCAGAAGAACAGGTTAATACATTCTGGCGCATTCTACACTGCCTTAAAGCCTTTTAGAACTGGCCTGTCAGTGCCAACATTCATACATGTAGCCCCAGGTCTGAAGCTATAGCTACCTGAGGAGCTGATACAGCCCATACAAGAGGGGATTATAGGTATACGCAGGACACTGTTAATGGACATATTGCAAAGTGTCTTGTTTTTGGAAGATCTTTAACATAAACTGCAATCCTTATAGACAACCCCTTTAAAGCTTATATATACACCAATAATTAATGCCTGGGCTGTGCTTGCCTATACTTTCCTCGATAAACAATGTTAATGTTTAATGCACAACCTCTTTATACAAAATCTTGACAAAAACAGGCTTGACATCCGAAAGGCAATGTCTAGTAGTATAATGTTGTACCGGGTGAGCCATAGAAAGTAGTGGAAGAGTGAAGAAATCAGGCGATACCTTTTAGAGGCTAACTGAATATATTTGATGGAAAGCTTTCAAGATTACTAGCTCTCTTCTTCAGACGTGATGTTATACAAGAAACTGAAAATTCACAGACTTTTTATACACAAAAGACATAGACCTTCAAAGGACCTTAGAATCTTTAAAAATAACAAAATGCAATGTAAGTGGAGAAGTTATTTACAACAGGTCAAGAAATAAACAATCTGGAAGCTTGTGCGGCGTGACAAAGGATCATATTATTAGTTCTTGCTGCTATCTGTTTGCTATCAGGTGTGATTTGTGACTCTCACAGTTCATACATAGTGCGACATAAAACTTGCATGAATATTCAGTCCATGTTGTAGAGTTTGAAATTTTTTGCATTAACTTATATTTCCATTCCTTTCTCTTACTCTGCATCTTAAAATGTCCCATTAAGACCACAATCTGCAAATCTTCAATAGAGCGGTTTTCTATGGAGAAATGTGCGGCCACTGGGAGATCTGTTCTGCTGTTGTTAATGGTGAATCTATTTGAGTCCATGTGCTGACTAAGTCTCTGCCCTGCTTCGCCCACATAAAGTGTGGTGGAACATTGCACACACATAATCAGATACACCACATTGGAAGACCTGCAGGAAAATGTCCCCCTAATTCTGTGCACTTGCTGTGACTGTTTGACAGATACACTGCCAGCGATGTGGATGTGCCTGTAGGTCTTGCAATGACTCGTGACTGCTGAAGCTAAACACAAAGTACAGTGATAACATTCAGTTTGGCCAAAGCCGGGAGAACCAGGAGGTGCAGCGCTGAAACTAGCAGAATGTCAGGGGTGAGCATAGTTTTTTTTTCCAGTCTTCGCTACATGATTTAGTTTAAAAAAGGGGCAATGAACAATCTCTTTAACCTTTAAGGCTGCATTTACATGACACAGACCAAATACCGGTCAGGAAATCCCCACCGGTATTTGGTCTGTTTTTGGCATACATGGGGATAGCTTTTCCCCGCAGTTTGCGGATTCAAGCCCTCCACCTTCACACCCACATGTGCATGTTCCACCCGAAAACCGGGTGGAAGAATGAACATGTTCTTAGTTTTTTGGACCGCCGATGGGTAAGCGTTGCTTGTCGGTTTTCAGATGGTTTGTTAAACCGCAAACCGTCTGAAAAACCAACAAGTAGCCGGTGCCGTGGGGACAAGTCCTAAGGGTTTTTACAACAAATACGTTCAAAAGCAGGCGTGTATCATTTGTTTGAACTGCATATCATGTGACCCACTAGGCTGACATCACCATTGCTTTCCCCACAGTGTGCTTACTCTAGTCAAACAAAGGTCTATTTATGTAAAGAGCTGTGATTAGTTTTCACTTCTGCCTTTCAGCATAGGGGTCTTAAGTTTAAATCCCTGCAGGAACTAAACATGCAGATTTTTTTTTCAATACATATACCTGATTGAGTTTTTTTTTTTCATTTGATCACCTACCAACCACAAGAATTCTGGCTCTGACAGACCTGTTAGTTCTTCTTTAAGAAGCCCTCCTACTCTGCACTCATTACCTGTATTAATTGTCCCCGTTCAAACTTGTTAACTGTACAAAAGACAGCTGGCCAGAGAATTAATCACACTCAAACCAAAAAGCTGTCTAAGGACACCAGGGACAAAATTGTGGACCTGCACAAGGCGGGAATAGGCTACAGGACAATAGGCAAGCAGCTTGTTGAAAAGGCAACAACTGTTGGTGCAATTATTAAAAAATGACAAGATGACTGTCAATCATGCTCTGTCTGGGGCCCCATGCAAGATCTCGCATCGTGGTGTAAGGATGATTCTGAGAAAGGTCAAGAATCAGTCCAGAACTACACGGGAGGACCTGGTCAATGACCTGAATAGAGCTGGGACCACAGTCACAATGATTACCGTTAATAACACACTGCACCGCCATGGATCCTGCAGGGCACGCAAGGTCTCCCTGTTCACGTCAACACATGTCCAGGCCCATTTGAAGATTTCCAATGACCATCTGGATGACCCAGAGTAGGCATGGGAGAAGGTCATGTGATCAGATGAGACCAAAATAGAACTTTTTGGTATCAGCTGTGTTTGGAGGAAGAGGGATGAGTACAAGCCAGGAACACTGTCCCAACTGCAAGCATGGAGGTGCAAACATCATACTTTGGAGGTGGAGAGATTTCTTTTTTAAACAAAACCTTTTTATTGAAATTTTATTAAAAAGAGAAATTTCTCAATGCAGGAGAATAGGCAACAAAGACAGAAACAGTCAAACAAATTCCATTAGCTATATTTGATATTTGGTTCCAGTTTCTGTAATTTGAAGAGAAGCGGAGATGCATTTACCTAAGGAGAAGAATGTCAGTCACTTGAAAGCAATATGTAAGACACATCTGAAAATCAGGGTTTGGGGAGAGAACATTTATAGAGAGACTGTAAAAAGGAACATTACTTGGACTCAGTTCATAGTTTTTCTGTAAAGGGGACAAGACAACTGCACCGCATTGAAGAGAGGATGGATGGGGCCGTGTATCGTGAGATTTTGGCCAACAGCCTCCTTCCCTCAGTAAGAGCTTTTAAGATTGGTCATGGCTGGGTCTTCCATGACAATGACCCAAAACGCACAGCCAGGGCAACTAAGAAACATTTCAAGGTCTTGGAGTTGCTGAGCCAGTCTCCAGACCTGAACCCAATCGAAAATCTAAAATTCAGTGTAGCCTAGCAACAGCCCCGAAACCTGAAATATCCAGAGAAGATTTGTATGGAGGAAAGGGCCAAAATCCCTGCTGCAGTGTGTGCAAAGTTGGTGAAGAGGTACAGGAAATATCTGACTTCTGTAATTGAAAACAAAGATTTCTGTACCAAATATTAAGTTCTGTTTTTCTATTGTATCAAACGCTTATTTCATGCAATAAAATTGAAATGAATTGCTAAAAATCATACAATGTGATTTTCTGGATTTTTTTTACATTCTGTCTCTCACAGTTGAATTGTACCTAAGATAAAAATTACAGACCTCTCTATTCTTCGTAGGTGGGCAAACTTGAAAAGTCGCCAGCGTATCAAATACCGTATAGGAAAAAATAAATTTAAAGCAAAAAGTGTTCAAAGCTTTTCCTGTAGGTAGATTAAGGCACCTGTAGTTATATATAGCCCTCCTGTAAGTACATATATCCACCTATATGAAGATATAGCTCTCTGTAGGTAGGTGTAGCCACCCTGTAGGAAAGTTTAACCCCTTTGTAGCTAGGTATATGCCACCCTATAGGTAGATATAACTCCCTTGTAGGTAGGCAGGTGTGTAGGTCAATACATTTTTTAAAAAAAAGATGCTCATCTCTCCCCGATCCATCAGAGCCACTAGCTCATGTCATCACACCGCTTATCCCAGGATACTACTCCCGGCATCTCCTGGGACAGGAGACTTAGTATCACAAGAGGCATGATCACACCATTGCATCATGTAAGTACATATATCCCCCTATATGAATATATAGCTCTCTGTAGATAGGTATAGCCACCCTGTAGGAAGGTTTAACCCCTTTGTAGGTAGGTATATGCCACCCTATAGATAGATATAACTACCTTGTAGGTAGGCAGGTTTGTAGGTCAATACATTTTTTTTTAAAAAGATGCTCACCTCTCCCCGATCCCTCACAGAGCCACTAGCTCATTTCATCACACCGCTTATCCCAGGATACTACTCCCTGCATCTCCCTGTATATATACATATACACACACACTTTACAGTATATATACACTATAATATACTATACAGTATACGATATAGTATTTATACTAGTATATAGAGTATTGTGTATTTATCAATATACCCTACAATTATCCCTACCCTAACTTCAACTGAGCCAATAGGCAGTACTGAGATAGACTGCAGAACGGGGGAGAGCGGATGCAATACGGTGGAGAGAGGGTTCAGTCTGGGGCAGATAGGACACAGTACATGGGCAGGGAGGAAATGGTACAGAGGAGAGAGGATACGGTACACAGAGAGGACATGATATGGAGGGGTGAGATCTCAGTTTGGAGAGAGAGGACACGGTATGGGGAGAGAGACCACAGTATGGGGGAGAGAGACTGTAGTATGGGGAGGAGGACACGGTACAGGGTAGCAAGTACACGGTACGGGACAGAGAGGACATGGCATGGAGAGAGACATACCGACTTCTGGCCTATTTTTGCAGGAGGGTGGTGCCCCCCTCCTCTTGGGATCAGAGGGCCCCCCCCCCCGGAAATGGCCCCAGTTACATTTGGGTTTCAGACCAACCCCATTTTCCAAACATGTTTTGGGGGAAAAAGTGCATCTTATGTCCGAAAAATACGGTCCTTATTTTCACCACTGTATACTTATTTAAATTTTCGTAAGTAGTATCACCATAGACATATAATTATATGGACTGATAGTAAATAACACTAAATCTGACATTTTAAAAATGCCTCTGTTAGATCTTGATAATTTATGATATCCTGAGACTATACCCTAAATACTTTATAAAAGTCAATATAGAAAATATTACGCGTTTTGGAAGGTCAATGAAATGATTGCTTCCTGTAATATAAGATTAGAAGACATTTTATCTTGTCATGCTCAATTATATAGACTTTGTGGGTTGAAAGGCTAATGTTTATGTTTCTATAAAATCTCTTTCTGTGGAACAGCTGGTGATTTTCCAAATAGTTCTTCATATGAGCTCAGTTAAAAAAATTTCTAAAATGCCACAGGAAATCCGTTGGTCTAATATTTTATGACATTAATACTTTAGCCAAAAAGTGCTACTTGCCTAATAAACCATATCCTTGTTTTCTTTAGGTTTTCTGTATCAATTTATGTCATGTATTCATGTTATGAAATTAAACACTTTACCATTCAAAATAAAATATCTTTTCTTGTTTTCTTCTAGCAGATTCCTCTCAGAGCAAATTGGACTAATTTGTGGTTTAAGCATTTTCTGTGTCAATCATCAAGATATTCAGCAATTTCTATTTTAAACTTGTGGTGTCGATCTTATTCTAGACTAGCTTTCAAGCTGCCTTTCATTTCTCCTCATGAATGCGGTCCTGCAGAGAAAACCTCTAGGACTTCAATGTGTACTTTACTATTACCAATTCTCTGCATAAGTTTCAAAGTCTATTGTGAAAAAATATTTTTTAAGGTAAGAACACTTAATTTGCACTGCTTTTTATATTTTTAGGTACAAAACTGGGACTTTAGTTTAACCATAATAGTATTAATTGAGTTAAGACAGCAATTCAAAATTAGTATTAGTAACAGCATAAGTGAGAATGCAGCGGAACATGGTGTTGTAGCCTTTAACCCCTTAAGCCGAACACCTGAAAAGCACTTAATGACCAATACTTTTTTTTTAGTTTTTGCCTCCTTGCTTTTCAATAGTCATAACTTTTTTATTTTTTCAATTACGTGGTTGTGAGAGGTCTCGATTTATTTGGGAAAAGTTATACTTTTGGTGGGAATAGTTTAAGTTCACTTATAAGTTATTGCAGAATTTTTTTTCAAATTTTTGTTTTTTAATTTTTTTTACACCATTCACATTTCACACTTAACTTGTTAGATTAATTCTATAGGTTATTACGGTCGATACCTAACATGTGTACGTGTGTAAGGTTTTTTTTGTGTGTATAATGTATGCACAATTATTTTTTATTAAATATTTATTTTTATTTTATAATTTATTTATTTTTTTCTACACTTTTTATTTTTTTTACTTTTTTTTAAAATCCCATGAAGGAATAACTGTTTTACATTGTTTTTACACTTTGTAATGTATTAGCATATTCATGTATGCTAATGTCAGGTGAGGATATTAGTAGATGTAGAATTATCTTTTGTTATACTCTTATTCAATTAGTTGTCTCTGTCCAAATTGGGTTAAAAAGCTGTTCTCAGCTGAGAGCTTAGGAAATACACGCCACACAAGTCTGTCTGGTGCAAAAATCCGCTATATCATCAGGAAGTTACAGCTTCATATCTCTCTGGTATGTGTCAAGTATCACATGATTATTCTATCATGACATGATTGGCTAGTTGACTGTTCCTAAGGCAGATTATATTTGTAACCACAGAACAGGATATGTAGAAATATAACAGTTTTCTTCGTTGCATCTGCGCAGTATAGCAAGTGTCCTGGTACTCTTTCTGTATCATCCAAAAGAGGAATTTCTGAAGGCCTTTCCTTCTTGCTGTAAGCAGCGCTTCTGTTCCAGGCAAAGCTGTGTGGAAAATATCTGATGAACTCGATAAGGATGTAATAAAGAGCAGTTTAAACACAATATCTGGTGAGCTTGATAAGGATGTAATAATAGAACAGATTATAATGTTTTCCATTAAATCATTAACTTGACACTAATACATTATAATCTGTGTCAGTTTGACACAGGCACTAATCACGGCAGCACACAGTCTGCCCTGATCGCTGACTTGTTACACAGACAGCCCTGGGACTATTCTAGGTCCCCAGGGCTGACTGTGCAGCCATTCCCCGGGCTCTGTTGGGTCACCAGGATTCCCGATCACCCTAAAGAGCAGGAGAAAGCCCTTTGGTTACACTGCGGTCATGAACCACAGTAATAAAAGGGTTAAAGGGGTTGTCTCAATACTTGATTCATCTCACCTCAGTCCTGTTTTCCTGGTTTCATTTTGAATTCAGGGGCGTGTTTACTGTCTTCCACTAGGCTGCAGTAGAAGCCAGGTCTGTAGCTATAGCAACCAGTGCTGGCAGCCTATCAGGAGAGATCAAACAGGTCTGTAGCTATAGTGACCTGAGAGGCTGATGCAGCCCATACAAGAGGGGATATCTCAGAATAAAGGTAGGACACTGTTACTGGACATATATGCAAAAGTGACTTGTTTTTGCAAGATCTTTAACATAAAAAGCAATCTTAATAGTGAGATAAACCCTTTAAGTGCCGGGGAGTGGAGATTTCCCCCAATCCCCAACACTTGTAGGAGCTGTGCTGGGAACAGGGCTGTGAAGTACAGCCCTGTACTCAGCACTTCTGTGGCGAAGGGAGCCACAAACCCAATGTCAAAAGACCCCGGCCCTCATGATGAAAGTCACCACCCGACGTCAAGGGGTTAAAGACTGCACTTTTATAAACACCATTATGTAAAAAAGTCCAAAATCATGTTGTGATTTATTGCATTGTGATGACCACTTCCTACTTTCAACATCAGCAGTGCGTAGCTCATGAAGGAAGTCATATGATGTAAGTTGGATTGGTGTGTTTATATTGTGTGAAATAGGCTGTCTGCACACATCTGCCTCAGGGATGATTATTGACTTTCAGGCCCAAGTGGTAGCATTTCTAAAACTGCAGCTTGTGAACTGTTCACATCCTGCCATGTTGAAAGTTTATCAGAAGTGAACAAATGGTGGAGTACCATGTGTCATTGATGTGAGAAGTGAACATTGGCTACCAAGGTGAGCAAAGGCTGATCAACATGCTACAGTGAAGCAGCTCTCTGGACCCACTGGCATCATTTTCTGGGTGGATGGGATCTTCTAGCAAGACAATGCGATATGTCACACAGCTAGAAATGTCTGACATTGGTTGGAAAAGCATGACCAAGACTTTCCAAGTATTACCCTGGCCACCTTATTCCCCAGTCTTGAACCCAATTGAGCATCGGTGAGACCACCTCCATCATTATGTTTGCTCTATGGTTCCTCCTCCACACATCCTCCAGTAGCTGTGGGATGCAGTCAGCATGGCTCCAGATACCTGTGACAACCTACCAGGATCTTATTGAGTCACTCCCTGTCTAACTGCTGTCCATGCTGCACACAGTAGTTAGTCTAGATATTAGCTGGCGGTCATAATATGTGACTTGATTACATATGCTGAACTACATAGATCCAAATCCCCTGCACAGATCTAGAGCTGAATATTTACATTCTGTCTGTCAGCAGCTACCATTATGAAGGAACTACTGCATGGGACATACTTCGTAATGTTTATATATTAACCGCAATTACAAACATTATACTGTAATCTCTTAAGATATCGCTAAAGCCAGAAGACATTTTTATCTGTAGCTTTCTATTTATGTTATTAATTTTGAACTCAGGATTTGTTGGTTGCTTGTTAGTGGTTTTCAGCAATGTTGTTACCTAACAATTGGCAGATCAATCCCTGCTCTGCTGGTGAGTTGTTTATACATCTATCCCGACTGTATTTGAGCATGCCCCATGTGAAAGTTGGTAGTTTATCACTGAAGATTCTTCAAGTAGGCAAACAACTGCATCCAACAACAACCAAATCAAATACAACATGTAGGACAAACATTTCCACAGGTATCCAACTTTTATCTTCAGGTGTCACAGACATGCTTTCATATTGCAAAGGGAATTAACAGTTGGCAACAGATGGCTTTATCGACCATCTAAAATTTTTAGTGTATAGTGATCTTTACTAGTGATTATCTTTACTATGATTTTATTAAACACATTTTCTTATCCTTTTGTGGAAATAAGATGTAGAAAATGCCAGAAAAGTAACCTCCTATCCCTGTAAGAAAGTCAGTAACATTACAAATTTTATATAAAGTGTACAAATTATGGTTTGTTAAACCTGTTGTATTGTATTTCGTACATTTTGTCCAACAAGCATATGGTTGACAACATGGGTACTAGTTGATTTGTTGTATGATTTTCCCACAATCACTAACAAAATTGGGGTCAGGCCAAACTAGTCCTACCCAAATCACAGCAAACCTCTAAGGGTATGTTCACACGGCTTATTTTGAGGCGTAATTGCGGGCGTATTTAGACGAGTATTGCGCTTAATACGTGGCGAGATGCGCTCCACAATTACGGTAATCCATAGCTCTCATAGAGAACTATGGATTACGCCTCGTCCCCACATGCGTAATATACGATCATATTGTACACGCAGGGAGATAAGTGACATGTCAATTATTCGAGGCGGTTACGCGCCGCGAGTAATGCATATTAAGTGGGGCCGTCAGACTGCCGGACACCCTGTGCTTCGGGAGTACGCATGACTCCCAAAACACCCAGCGTATTGCGGCGTGTACTGTACGCACCGCAATTACACTGTGTGAACACACCCCAATGGGGATAATGCCCCTTTGTAGTGATGAGGTCCAAGACTTACTACTTTAGGGTCCAAGCACCACTGAGCCACCACTTCAAATACCCTATCAGGTTATCTATTATAATATTTTGTTGCACCTTATATGAGGATTTATGGACACTACTTGTGTCCAAATAAAATAGAACTATAAAAATAGTCATGGCCATGGCACAGCTCTAAAAACAGTACTTGCTTCAGAACTTTCATCTCAATGACATTTATTCCACACATTTCAATAGACTCGACATGGTTAATAATCACCAGTAACTCATTTCATCATCTCAATCACCCCTAATGAGTGAAGCTATTACAACTGAAAAATCAATCTGAAATCAATGCCCACAAAACATAATTACTGAACTCCATGAAATAGTACAAAAGCCCGCAAGTCATCAGAGTACGTATACAGATATATGCTTATATGCCCCACATATTAGGATGTCTACACACAAGGACATGACTCGTGCATTCAATGGTCAAACAGTAAAGTACTGGACACTTAGACTGTGATTTATCAACTATGATAAGAAAAGGTTTTGGTACAAGTAACAACTTTATGTAAGATGGACATTAAGGGCGACATGTATGAAGGAAGGTGCATCGAAGTGAATAGTGGAGTCTCATTTTCAGTGTATAATGCATCTGATGTATGAAAGTGGCTTTTGTGTGTTCATAAATGGTGTAAAAGTTTGACGCGCCTCACCTATGTGTTAGGCGCATTATGGAAATTAGGCGCATAAGTAATGCACCTAACATGTATTAAGGTTATAGACAGGCTAGAAATAAGAGAAAATTCATTAGAATAGCATGTTAGTGAATAGAAACTATGGTACTGACCCTGCTTGGAGGACCACAGGTCCCAGCAATACCTGTGCTGTGCTGGCTCTTGCTGTATGTAGAGTATAAGGGTGAGAGCTGCAAAAATAAATTTAAAATTTAATGTAGTAAAAAGTATAAATAAAAATCTAAACAACATAATCAATGGGTTATTTAATGTAAAATTAGTTTTCAATTCTATGAATTTTAAATACATTTTATAGGAGACATTTTTATATTTTGGGGATATTACATATTTTTATATTAATTTTATATGATCAAATTTTTCATTAAATTTAAGTGATTAAATTTTATACAGTTTGATAATTATAATAAATGTTTTTTTATTATTGTACTGGTGTAAGTTGAGAAATATTGGACATTTTTGCCCCTTACAGCAAATCTAGCTCCTCAGCAGGGGCGTAACTACAGGGGTTGCAGGGGTAGCAGTTGCTACGGGGCCCGGTGGCTTGAGGGGGCCCCGCGGCCCCGGGGCAGCTGCTACCACCTCTGCTACCCCTGTGATGCCACTCTGGGCCCGCCGGCAGTGAACATAACAGTTCACTGCGGCGGGTGCAGAGCTGCGGGGCCGGTCTGTGAAGCGGGGGGTGGGGGAGGGACGCCGCCGGCAGGCTCCGCCCCCTTGCTTCACAGAGGCTCTCTCTTAATTGTATGCACGTCCATGCGACGCGCATACAATTAAGATGAACGGCGGGGCAGGGAGAGCTGTGCGCTCCCTGCCCCTGCCGTACATCGCTCAGCAGGCGGCGCGGCGGAAGTGACGTCATCACGCCGCCTGCCGAGCTTCCTGTCCTCAGCACCAAGCCTAAAGCAGCAGGCTTGGGGCTGGGAGGAGACGGAGACGCCGGGGGAGTGCGGCCAGGAAAGTAATGAGCTACGGGGAGAGGGAGGGGGAGGAGAATACCTACAGGGGGGCTCTAAAGGAAGGGAAGGGGGGGAATACCTACAGGGGGCTCTAAAGGAAGGGGGGAGAATACCTACAGGGGGGCTCTAAAGGAAGGGGGGGGAATACCTACAGGGGGGCTCTAAAGGAAGGGGGGGAGAATACCTACAGGGGGCTCTAAAGGAAGGGAAGGGGGGGAGAATACCTACAGGGGGGCTCTAAAGGAAGGGGGGGAGAATACCTACAGGGGGGCTCTAAAGGAAGGGAAGGGGGGGAGAATACCTACAATGGGGCTCTAAAGGAAGGGAAGGGGGGAGAATACCTACAGGGGGCTCTAAAGGAAGGGGGGGAGAATACCTACAGGGGGGCTCTAAAGGAAGGGAAGGGGGGGGAGAATACCTACAGGGGGCTCTAAAGGAAGGGAAGGGGGGGAGAATACCTACAGGGGGGCTCTAAAGGAAGGGGGGGGGGGGAATACCTACAGGGGGCTCTAAAGGAAGGGGGGGAGAATACCTACAGGGGGGCTCTAAAGGAAGGGGGGAGAATACCTACAGGGGGGCTCTAAAGGAAGGGAAGGGGGGGAGAATACCTACAGGGGGCTCTAAAGGAAGGGGGGGAGAATACCTACAGGGGGCTCTAAAGGAAGGGGGGGGGAGAATACCTACAGGGGGCTCTAAAGGAAGGGGGGAAGAATACCTACAGGGGGCTCTAAAGGAAGGGGGGGGGAGAATACCTACAGGGGGATCACAAGGAAGGGGGACACTATATACGGGGGGCTCAAAGGGGAAGGGGGGGCACTATCCCTAGGGGGGCTCTAAAGGAGGGGGGGAGCACTATACCTACGGGGGGCTCTAAAGGGGGGGGGGGAGCACTAAACCACAAGGGGGAACAAAAGGAAAGGGGGGGGAACACTATACCAAGGGACTCAAAAGGGAAAGGGGGGGGAGAACTAACCCAACAGGGGGCTCTAAAGGGGGGGAGAACTATACCTGGGGGGGCCCAAAGGGGGGGAGGAAGAACTACCCCATAGGGGCCCTAAGCTTGGGGGGGAGAATTTCCCCTACGGGGGGTCCTAATCTACGGGGGGGCTATTCTGCCTCGGGGGGGATATTTTCCTACGGGGGGCGCTAATCTACAGGGGGACTATCTTCCTAAAAGGGGGGTCCTAATCTAGGGGGGGACTTTTTCCCCACAAGGGGCCCAAAAACTCAGGGGGGACTATTTGCCTAAAAGGGGGGGCCTAATCTACAGGGGTGGGGAACTATTCTCCCTAAAAGGGGGGCTCAAATCTACGGGGGGGAATATTCTGCCTACAGGGGGCATTCTGCCTAAAAGGGGGGTCTCAATCTACAGGGGGGAACTATTCTCCCCTACAAGGGGGCCCTAATCAACAGGGGGGGGATTTTTTTTGCCACAATGGGGCACTAATCTACAGCGCACATAATCTCCAAAAAATTGGGAATCTCGCAAAGAACAAAGAGGATTTTTTGATCATTTAATTTACAAATTTTCCCAAGGCAAATTAAACCTATCATTTTTTTTCTATCTTTTAAAACACTAAAACGTAACTTTTATTAATCAAACCTCTTAACCTTTATCACACTTTTAAAAACCTGATCCTATCCCATTAAAACCCCTTTTTGCTTCGAAAGAGGGAAAACTCCCTTTCTATCATCAAGTCTGGTGGAACCCCACCATTTAAAAGGGGAGCCCTTTTTTTTCTATAAAAGTTAGCTTCTAGGGATCCCAAGCCAAATACTTGGGCAGTCTCCCAATCTCATAACACAGAAAAAAATAAGGCCCCCCTTTTGATACCGTCGAGCAGGGACACTTGTAACAGAGGTGAGAACACAATTTAAAAAGTCATCCTGACCTCGCCCATTTTTTCGCCAGCTAACCTGGCTTTCAAAGGGTTTGAGGTCCCATAAGCAAAAAAGGGTTAAATGATAGGATAGAATCAGGTTTTTAAATATGTGTATAAGGTTAAGATTAATAATAAAAGACATTTTAGTGTTTAATAGATAAGAAAATGATAGAGTTTAAGTTTGCCTAATGGCAAAAAATCAAAATACAAAACTACAGCGGGCCCCATTCTACCTACAGGGTGGCCTAACTACAGGGGGCCCCCATTCTACCTACATAGGAACCCTAACACTCCCAGGGGGCCCAAGCGCCTACACTCCCCAAAACTACCTACTACTGCCCGGTGGGTGCAAGCTACCTAGCTACCGCCCGGTGGCCCCTTGTACCTACATACAGACTGGGGGAGCCCATAATTTCCAGGGGGTAATTCTTACCATTTTTCCATTATAAAGGGGAGTTTGTATAAGGGGAGGGGGACCACTTTGGGGAAAAATTTTTAAAAAAAATGAGGAGTCTCAGGTATTTGTGTTGTAAATTCTACAGGGACATGGTGGACGGGGGAAGTCATCATGGAGGCGCACCGAAAAGAAGAAAAAGGGGAAAATGAAAAACTCCCGACAAGAGCCCCTTGAGCCTTAAATGTAAGAAACTATTTGCAAAGCACCTGTTTACCTGGTATCTACCACTATAGGGGGCACTGTATGGAGGTAATATACAGTCTGCGAGCCTGTGTACCTGGTATCTACCATTAGGGGGTAAATGAAATGGAGGAAATATACAGCCCTGCAGACCCTGTGAAACCCAGTAGATACCACATTTTTTTTCACTATATGGGGGTTTTAAAAATTGGTCTTTTTTAAACGACCCAGTAAAAATGAAAGGGGTATTATTTCCACCCTTTGGGGTCATGTTCGGGGGTATAATCAGGTTCCTATGTAAAAGGTTTAATTAGTTTTTGTTTGGATTTTTTTGGTAGCAGTACGATGGTGTTTTATGTATGGTGAGATTTTCCACCCTTTGTTTTAATCAAACATTAAAAAAACCCATGCCCCGGGTAAATGTTCATGGGTCGGGGGAGGGGGGCAATGGGGGGGGGGGGGCCCAACCCCAAAATTTTTTGTTTTTGGGGGCCCCCGGGCCTTCAAAAATTAAATCCCCCTCCCCCCAGGCTAAAGGCAGCCCCACATTGGAAAAGGTCGCCTTCGAGCAATAATGCGTTTAATTTTTTGCTAAAACAACATTCAAAAAAATGTTCCAATCTTATAAATTTGGGGTAAAACACACCTCTATAACCCCCCAAAGAAAACCCCCCCCCTTTTTTTAAAGGCGCATTTGAAATTTGGTAAAGTCTTACAACAATGCGCCTAACACATAGGGTTTGGGGCGCATTAACTCAAAACCGGCCCCAGTTATGTGCATTGAAAACACCAAAAAATTTTGCCCTAAGTGGAAAAAAAACATTAAAAAATGTTTTTGGCAATTTTAAGTGCTGGTTTTTTCCAAAAAAATTAAATCTTTAGTACCGCACAAATATTTACCACCTCGCCCCTGCAAGGAAAAAAATTTTTCTTTTATTTAACCCATTAATTTAATAAGCTATTTTTTTATTTTCAATTACAAAAACAAGAGCCATAAAAATTTTTATATTTCCATTGACGATCCATTAGACAGGGGCTTCGCTGGGGCTTTTTATTGGGGGCTCGACCCCCGGGAATAAAACCCCCGGGCCCCGAGTCCCCCCGGGCCCAGGCCCCCTGGGGCTGGGCCGGGGAGCACCGACGGGCCCTTTTTCACCCTGAAATGTGCCCGCTGGAGGGCACCCACAGCTGGGGGCTTCGCGGGCAGAGAGGGGAGCGCCCCCTTTCCCCCGGGCAAGACAGTGTCGGACCCGCGGGCCCCCTCACCGCGAGGCGCCGGGTCCTCACAGCGCGAGGCCCCCGCCGGGGCCCCCTTTAAAACCCCCGGGCCGGGAAAGGCCCGCGATCCCCCATCATTTATTGCGACGCTCCCCGCCCTTTGGGGAACACAGCGGCCCTGGGCCGGGCGCCCAAAGGACCCCGGGGGGAGCACGGGTAAAGAGACAGAGCGCTCCCCGGGGGGATTTTAAGGTGAGTATTAATGTTTTTTATTTTTAAGCTTTTTAACCCTGCTCAGTCCCCCTAAATCCCGGGCCCTGTGCCCCTATAAGGGCCTGCCTGGGCCCCATACCCCTGCCGGGTGCCCCTAAAATCCCTGCCTTTTGGCCCCCAAAATCCCGCCTGTAAACCCCCATTTTCTGCCGGGTGGCCCCCCAAAACCCTTTGCCTGTGACCCCATAATCCCTCCCCTGGGGCCCCCCATATCCCTTTCTGGGCCCCCTATATACTGCTGTGCCCCTATAATCCCCTTGCCTGTGGCCCCCAAATGCGCCTGTGCCCTTTTAAATCCCCTTCCTTTTTGGGGGCCCCCCATATCCTGCCTGGGGGCCCCCTTTAATTTCCCGTGCCCCCCTTATTATTTCCTGGGGCCCCCATTTTTTTTTTTTACTCCCTGTGCCCCCATATCCCTGCCTTGGCCCCCATACCCCCTGCCTTTGGGGCCCCCCCATTTTAATGCCTGTTCCCCAAATATACCTGCCTTTTGCCCCCTATATAATGCCTGTGCCCCCATATACCTGCCTTGCCCCCTAACCGCCTGGGCCCCCATTTACTGCCTCATTGCCCCCTTTATACTGCCTCAGTCCCCTTAAAAATTCCCTTTCTTGTGGCCCCCATATACCCCCTTTCGGGTGCCCCAATATACTGCCTAAATACCCTATATACCTCCCCTGTGGCCCCATATACTGCCGGGTCCCCCCTTTATATACTGCCTTTGGCCCCTATACCGGGCCTGGGGGCCCCCTATTATTTGCCTCAGTGCCCCCATATATTTGGCCCTGGGGCCCCATAAAACCCCCCAAATGACCCTATATCCCCCTGCCATGGCCCCCATAACTTCCCTTTGGCCCCCCCCTCCCCCTTTCCGGGTCCCCCCCAAAACCCCTTTGGGGCCCCCTAAACCCGGCCCTCATTTCCCCAAATATACCGCCTCAGGGGCTCTTATATACCTGCCTCAGTGCCCCTAAAATACTCCCCTCAGGGGCCCCTATTTCTGCCTCATTGCCCCCATATACGGGCCCTGTGGCCCCCTTTTAAACCTTTCCTGGGGCCCCCCATAAAAACCTGCCTGGGGGGCCCCCATATACTCCCTTCATTGCCCCCTATATTCCCAAACCCTGGGGGGCCCTGCTAACCTAAAATTAAGGATTTTGCTGGAAATGTGGGATTCTAAAAAATTGTGCCCAAAAATCCTCGGGGACGAGTATTGGCCGGGAGAAATTTCGGGCAGGGAAGGGGGAACCCGGGATGGAGAAAAAAAAGGGAAAGTGAAACCGGACCCCGGGTGATCCCGAAAAGAAACCCTCTCCGGTGAGTTACTAAATTGTAACACAGGGTAAAACACTTTTAAGTCTGCAGAGTCTACATACCCAAATAGTATCACCACTATTTAACCCCCGTTGGCGGTGGTATTGAATCAGAAAAATGTGTAAACTGGTTTTTACCACTATATTGTCCTGGGATGCGGGGGGAAATGTAATCCGAGGCTGTTACAGCTGATAGTCACATGTGGGGTTGCGTTCCCGGTCAGGGTCTGGCCCCCATTAAAATTTTAAACCTTAAGTATTAAAAAAATTTTGGGTTTTTTTGGTTTTTTTAGGAGTGTTTTTTTGGGCACAATCACTTTTCTGGGAAAATTTTCTCCATGTATCGGGGATTTTTTGGTGACTTTTTTGGGGGATTGTCATATGAAAGGTGAGAAGTTCTGAAAAATAAATTTTTTCATTGGTTTATTTTTAAATGTACATTTACTGCGAGGGGAAAGGGCGGGGCTGTGTGGGGGTGTGCAGAAAAATTTGTGACAGGAACAAAGGTTTTTTTTCTGTAAAAAAAACAACTGCTTTTACAATTAGGGGGTTAAAACACAAAGGGCCCCAACCCCGGGTGTTTTAAAGGGAAACCCTAAAACCCCCACCCCTGCATTAGAGGGTTTATTTTTTATTGTTTTTTTCTGTTTTTTAATGACAATATATTGGGAAACATATAACGTATTGATTTACGTATACATACACTTTTGAGAGGAGAAGGGAAAAAAAAACAGTAAGCATTACTTAGCAGTTCAAATTCATGCCATTCAATGAATGGTAAAATACTGTGATAATATTATTCTTTGGGTCAGTATGACTATGGCAATAACAAAAATGCTTAAAAAATTGTGTCTCTGTATTCAGGGACCCATAACATTTTCACTTTTTTGTTGATAGAGCTGTGTTTTTTACATTTTTTTTTTTTTTTTTTACAAAATACTACAAATGTCTTTTGCCACCATTTTGGGATACGTAATATTTCATTCATTTTTACACTGTTTACCATGTAAGATAATTAATGTGATAGTTTTATAGTTTGGGTCATCAAGGATGCAGTGATACCAGTTAAATAAAGAATTTTTTCCATTTAGGATTTTTTTTTATCTTTATTAAACTTTCTTTTTTTATCTAGTCCCACTAGGGGACTTAAACATTAGGTCATTTAACCACTCATATAACACACCACATTATTTATGTAGTTCATTATATGATGCTTGTCAGTGTAAAATTGTAGGACAGTTAAGCCAGCTTAATTGTGCCCCACCGACAAAAGACGTTTTGTGGTTCCTAAGAGGTCAAACAACTCAGATGTAAGGTTTCTTCAATTCTAGCCATAAACGCAGGAGTCTGGCTGTCAGACAGCTGAGCACCTGCTTCACCCAGCACAGCACAACCATGTTCACTTATTTCTGTCCTGCCAACAAAATATGTATTGTGGTGCTTAAGGAGTTAAAAACGTTTTTTCAGAGAAAAACAATGAACAATGTATATGTGTCTATGGTCAAAACAATACTCTTTGTATTAATGAATAATAACTAGACTGCTAGACTTTAATGTACCACTTCTTGTAATTCCTTTATTACATGCTTGATTTATGGTCCCAGGCTTAAAAGGGTTTCCTCACCACAGTGATTAGCAATAAACATGTAGGCAAAGGTAAATAAAGACTATTATCAATTACATTGCTTTTCTGAATTTGCTTTGTTTATGAGATAAACGAGATTTTATATACTGTTTATCTATACAAGTTTCTCTAGGTTACCGACCCCATCTCTCTGCTCACTCTCTGCTCTGATTGCTCCAAGCATCCCTCTGCTTATGTCACTCCCTGATGTGTGTTATCAGTAAAACAGAAGCTTGGTTATTTAACTTAAAGGGAACCTGTCACATAGATTATGCTCCCCTTGCCGAGGACAGCACAAGCTAGTGGCAGACCTGCTGTTCCCAGCACTGTGTCCCTTATTCTGTAAGATGCTGTAGTTTTAGAGCATTTACCCCTCAAATCTTATTCATGAGTAGGTGTTAGCCCCACCCACCAAAGGCTACCCCCCCCCCACTGACAGTCATTTACATGTTTCTACCTATTCAAAGTAATAGGTTTATCAGTTGAAGTGGGCGGGGCTAGCCTCAGGTGGGCGGGGTTTGAAAAAAACTGACTCTTTGTTTGACTCTTTTCTGGCTGAAAACTGCAGATTTGAGCATTAAATACACGAAAACTACAGCATCTTACAGAATAAGGGACACAGCGCTGGAAACAGAAGGTCTGACACTAGCTTGTTATACCCTCAGTAAGGGGGGCATAAACTTTAATGACAAGCTTTAACCCTTTAGAGCTCTGTAGCCTTGTGCACTATACAGGGTGGGCCATTTATATGGATACACCTAAATAAAATGGGAATAATTGGTGATATCAACTTCCTGTTGGTGGCACATTAGTATATGGAAGGGAGAAAACTTTTCAAGATGGCTGTTGACCATGACGGCCATTTTGAAGTCGGCCATTTTGGATCCAACTTTATTTTTTCCAATGGGAAGAGGGTCATGTAATACACACATCAAACTTATTGAGAATTTCACAAGAAAAACAAAGGTGTGCTTGGTTTTAACGTAACGTTATTCTTTCATTAGTTATTTACAAGTTTATGACCACTTATAAAATGTGTTCAAAGTGCTACTCATAGTGTTGGATTGTCAATGCAACCCTCTTCTCCCAATCCTGACACACTGATAGCAACACTGCAGAAGAAATGCTAGCACAGGCTTCCAGTATCCGTTGTTTCAGATGCTGCACATCTCGTATCTTCACAGCATAGACAATTGGCTTCAGATGACCCCAAAGATAAAAGTCTAAGGAGGTCAGATCGGGAGACCTTGGTGGCCATTTAACTGCCCACGACGACCAATCCACTTTCCAGGAAACTATTCATGTGTATATGCTTGGACCTGACACTCATAATGTGGTGGTGCGCCATCTTGCTGGAAAAACTCAGGGAACGTGCCATCTTCAGCACATAAAGAGGGAAAGACATCACCATGTGGCAATTTCAGATATCCAGTGGCATTGATGGCCTCACTATCTTTGTACCCCATATACCACACCATACCATCAATTTTTGTGTCCCAACTGTCTTGGAGGGATCTATTCACTGTGGGTTAGTGTCAGGCCAATAGCGATAGTTTTGTTTGTTAACTTCACCATTCACAAAAAAGTTTGCCTCATCACTGAACATAATGTTCTGTGTAAATTGAGGGTCCTGTTCCAATTTTTGTTTTGCCCACTCTGCAAATTCAGTGTGCCGATCTGGATTATACTCGTTGAGATGCTGCAGCTGCTGGATATTGTAAGGGTGCCATTTGTGAGTAGCTAATATCCGCCGAAGGAATGTTTGACTGATGCCACTCTTTACCTGTGGGCTCTTACTGAATAAAGCTAGGACAGCCACTGATGTTTTTTCATTTGTGAAAGTTTTCTTATTTCCACATTTTGGCAAATCCAACACTGAACCTGTTTCACGAAATTTGGCAAGCAGTTTGCTAACTATAGCAAATAGTTGGCCTCATAGGGTGTCTTGCATTGAAATCTGCTGCAATGACCCGGGTACTGCGTTCACCAGCCATCAACACAATTTCTATCTGCTTCTCACGTGTTAACCTCTGCAACATGTCAATGGTTGTAAACAAATAGAAACTTGTAAATAACTCATGAAAGAATAAATTTACGTTAAAACCAAGCACGCCATTGTTTTTCTTGTGAAATTCCCAATAAGTTTGATGTGTTACATGACCCTCTTCCCATTGGAAAAAATAAATTTGGATCCAAAATGGCCAACTTTAAATGGCTGCCATGGTCAACACCCATCTTGAAAAGTTTTCCCCCTCCCATGTACTAATGTGCCAGAAACAGGAAGTTGATATCACCAACCATTCCCATTTTATTTAGGTGTATCCATATAAATGGCCCACCCTGTAGTTTACCAAATGTGAACAAGAGTAAATCTATTTCCATATAAAATGTAAAGATCTTCAGAAATATTCTCCCTTTTGAGAGAGAATTAAAATATTTATGAAAACTAAAACATCTCAACTGTATGAGACAACAATAATGCTACAAAATGTAGCTACTGCCCGATATAGAAAAGGTTTCATCACAGGCAAAGCATATGGCATCTGGTTCATGTATAAAGCCACAGATCCTAGCTCTTATAGCCCAATTCATCTTGGAACGATAGCCACTACTTTCACTGTGATCTAGTAAATGGATAACCTAATCAAGTGTAGCTAAGGCATGAAGGAATGGGAGCCCTAATCCAAACCCTCAATTTTGGCTGGAGATTGATTGGCACTTACTATGCCAGAGTGAACAACCATAGATGTAGCTTTACTAGATATGCTATAAAATTAAAGACTAAGTTATGTAAGATTATGCAAGATTTGCAAAACAAAAATGTTGTGGACATAAATATTTTTAGATTAAACATGGAAATATCTTTAAAGGGGTTTTCCAATTCCTGACAAAAAAAAACGTGCATCACCCTTTGGAGATTTTCACTTCTGAACAGTGAAGTAAATAAGTTGCACGTGACCGCTGCAGCAGTGACCTGCCCATTCAGAAGTAGATGAATGAAAACAGAAGACAGGAGGGACACAGCGCTGGAACCAAGGACCAGAGGAAGGTGAGAAAAGGTTTGGTATTTTCTATTAGTTTTTTTTTTTTTTTAGGAACTTAACCAACAAGAACATTCCTTTTATGGAGCCCTGTTTGCCACAATGGAGGCAAATTTAATTCAGATCTATAATTCAGCCTTTATTGTCTTATACAAACGGAATATAGTTTCCTAACATGAAATCTGTGCTTTGTTGAAACTTTGGCAAAGTAAATTTTCTCTAATTTTCTCATCACTACATGAACATAAAATGTTAAAGTCTGAATAAAAGAACACTACTAATGGATGAACACAACAATAATAATTTGTTAAAATGGATGGAATTGGATGCTGGATTCACAAAGCACTATGAAAGTACATCTGTGTTATTTGAAAACCACAATCAATCTCCCTCGGCAATCTCAACCTGCATTTCTGGGTCACTTGAGGCATTTAAACTGCACTTATAATTAACAGCTATTTTTAAACAGCAAAAAATGGAGCAGTGGTAAGGTACAAAAGCATTAAAATTGCCCCAGTTTTACTATTGAATAGGACACAGTGCTGCAATATGCTTCAAGATCAAGGGAGCTCAGAGAAAAATGAGACTGGCTGATCAGTGGGGATAAATTGTTCCCATTATAGTGGTGTAAGAATAGGGTTCTTTCAATTGAAACAATTTAATAACCACATTCATTACACTGGTGTCCACTCTATTTTATCTCCTCAGGTTTTTTTTCTCTTTTTTTGCATAACTGGGGAGTCAGTTCAGATGAGCTTATTCTCTAGAAATTAAGATGTGCAGGCTTTGACATTATAAAATTAAGCACTAGTAGTCAGCATAGCAGTTGTCTGGAGATTCCCTCTGGATGTGGGTAACTCTGCCTACAGCTAATTATGCTGAATGCAAATGCTCTCTGCAATAGACACAGCAAGGAAAAATACATTATTGTAGCTCATTTCATGGCTTTTAATATTACATCAGTGGAAACAGTCATTTCATATTTCTTCATTATACAGATCCTAAGTATCTATTCTAGCGAAGAATTCGGCTCTTCCTTAAACAGTTACACCTGGAAATAAAGGGTTTAAGCTACAGGGAATGAATGTTGTTTTGTCTCACTTCATCACTTCCCTACATTGGATGAATATAGACAGGATATATATTTAACAGGTTTTCTGCCTGCAGAGGAGGTTATTTTTTGCTAAATTCCTGCAAGTTATCGATATATACTTAACACCTAATTAAAGAAGCGGCACAGGCAAACCAAAGCTTTATTAACCACCAGAGAATTATGTATTTTAGGTATTATGGTTATATATTTTACGTTATATTACCTGAACAGAGCTCAAATTTTGAAAATCCTTTTATATGCTGTGATTAAAGTATTGTGCATAGAACAGTATTATAGCTTCAAAACCCCTTTGTATAGAACTGTTATATGGCATGATAGAAGTGTAAGTATAAATATATATATATAATATATATATAGAAAATTTATATATATATATATTTTATATATATAAAATATATATATATATATTATATATATTTTTATTATATTTTTAATTTATATATACAGCTACAGCAGTTGCAGCAGTCACACTTGTCAACCGGGCCCCTGAGCTAGGGGGATCCACACACTATGAAGCTGTAATTGCAGAGCAAAGCAGTTATCCAAGGGGGCTCAATGACCTGGATTGGTGCTATCTCTGATCCTGGACATTTAACCTTCTAGATACCTCACTCAATAGTTGCCACAGCACCCACATGGTTGACATAGGAGAGGACTCTCTCTGGTAACTATCAGCACCCTTTGCAACATGAATTCAAATAATGGCCTCTGGGTCTGCCAAGTATGAAGTCTAATAGGCCAGCCAGAGAACCAGAGAGTTATAGGCGGGGATGCTGTCACAAGTTTATAATCATATGCTGAATAAAGTAGTCCCCATAGATGGTTCCCATAGTGTGCTGAAAAAATGTAAAAAAAAAATTGGTATATTTAAAAATAATGATGAACCCTTCACGGAACCTTTGAACGTATCCATTTTCGTCCAGGTCATTTGGAGGGTTACGAACCTGGACGTAGGTTACGTCCTGAGGATCGCGCGAACTTAAGCAGAGTTCGCGCGGAGCGGCGCGGGGTTGTCCGCTGTATATTACAGCTAACATCCCCGCTGCGTCGGCCCGAACCCGGCTCGCTCGGGGGGGGGGGGGGGGCGGTTACCAATTAATTATTAGCGACGATCGGGTCACCAATAACTTAGAGGACGCTCGGAGCGAGATCGCTCTCCTGCATCTAGGTCGGCGGCAGCAGCGCTCGGATCGGGCGATCGTGCGCTCCTGCCTCTTGACAGATATGCACGGAAGGAAGTGAATGCACATCCGGGTTGATCTGTGTACGTCACGATGCCCCGCCAGTCGACCTCGTGGGCTTGGGACCGGCATCGTGACTGACTGTTGTCATAGGAAACCCAGGTATTGCAACAAGCTATGCACTGATTCCTATTGAATGAGAGATTAATGATCTCTCATTCATACCCTATGGGGAAAAAGTAAAATAAAAATGTGAAAAAGTGAAAAAAAGTAAAAAAAATGTGAAAATACAAGTAAACACAAACTCGAAAAATTAAATAAAAATACGTACTCCGCCCTTTTCCATTTACAACGCCAAATTGCTCCATAAAAGATCAATAAATAAATCAAAGTACCCATTTTTTGGCATCGCCGCGGGCGTAACTACCTGCCCTATCAAATCTGTCATGTTAATTACCTGTACGGTGAACGCCGTAAAAAGACCAAAAACAAAAAAACAATACACTGAATTTAGATTATTGTTCATCCGCAGCACATAAAATGGAATAATAAGCGATCAAAAACTCCTAGTAAACGCCAAAAGTTGAATACAATTAAATACGTCAGTTCAATCCGCAAAAATAAAATCATTATACAGCTCTGTTATACGGGTAAAAATAAAAAAATGTATAGCTCTCAGAAGATTGCGATGCATAAAAATTCGTTTTACACTACTTAAAACACTTTTCTTTTTTTTTTTTTAAGTACTTCAACATAATAAGAACTATATAAAAGGGTATCGCATAATCGTGCGACAATGGAGTAAAGCTAACTTATTCAGATACTGCACGGTGTCCATGTTAAAAATTTTAAAATAAAAAAACACTACTAGGATTGACAATATTTTCTTCACCCTGGCATCCAAATAAATGGATTTTAAAAAGCGATCAAAAAGCCTTGTCCCCCCAGAAATGATACTAATAAAAACGTCAACTCATTATCGCAAAATAACCAAGTCCCTAACAGCTCCAAGCCAGATAAAAATTTAAAAGACGGAGGTTATGGCTCTCAGACTATGGCGATGCAAAAAGTATTTTCTTGTTGAATAAAAGTGTTTTTTATTTGATAAATGCAGTAAAACATAAAAAAAATATAACATTTTTGGGTATCGGTGTATTCTATTGACCTGCTGAGTAATGCTACCAATGTCATATATACCGTACAGGGACCGCTATTAAAATTAAAAAAAAAAAAACATCCATGATTGCTGTATTTTGTTCAAACATTCAGAAAAAAATAGCATCATTTTTGCACCCCATAATGGTACCAATAATAAAACTTTCAACTCATCCCGCAAATAAACAAGCCATATACAGCTCTGCGCACAGCTAAATAAAAAAGTTATGGCTGTCCAGATTGTGACATCATAAAAAACTCATTTTTTATAGACATATTTCTACTGTTGTAAACAGTAACTTAAAACAGAAAAAAACTATTATAAATTCTATATCATTGTATTTGTACCGTACCCCACATAGTATAAGTTATCAGCATTCTTTTACACTGCACGGCGTATGGCTGTAAAATTGGAAACTATCAAATATAAATACTATGACGAACCTGCGTTTCTAGCCTCATTTTCTCTGCCCACTGCTAAAATAAAGTACTTGGAACACTGTGCATCCAAAAATGAAACAGTAACCCTAGATGAGGATCTCCCTGATGGGTGTTGAAATACAAATTGGGCGACTTCGGTTGGTTTCGACTGTGTCTGCTAATTTGGGGGCTTTGCAAATGCGACGCATGGCCGCCTCCAAAAATCTGGTTCCAAATGCCAAATAGCGCTCCATCCTTACGCCGCCTTGCATGCGCCAGATATGCAGTTTTCACCCACGATGTTGGGTATTGACCTTGAAGTGTGGAAGTAAAATTGCATTTGAACAATAGTTTTAGGGTTCTTTTTTCGCAGGGTCCTTGTATATATGAATACAATTGTATAGTAATTTTGAATGTTGTGATTGAAAAAAAATATTTTTTTTCATTTTCACAGCTTTATGCTTAATAAAGAAAAAATATATTTTGTGAATACATGGTGGGTATATATACTCTATCCAATCCATGGTTATATTCTTTAAAGGGGGTTGAAGTTTCCTATATGCGGGTCTATTTAGGGTGTTTATTAAGTTTTAGCACCTATAGGGTGGTCCCCAAAACTGAAAATGGTGCCTCGAATAAAATCGTATTGATAAATTGAGACCACAGAGTATTAGTAGGTGCTCCTCCTTTTCTGAGCTTATGGGGTGAGCACCAAAATATATGCCTAGGGCCACATATGGGTATCTGTAAATAAACGGGAGACCTGGGGGGAATTGATTTTAAGTTGCATTTACCTAGTCTCAGTTTTACCATATTCCAGTGAATGTAATGGATTAAATATTGACATAATCGTGCAAAAAACAGTGGATATTTTGAAATTTCACCTCTCTTTGCTTTAAGTTTCTGTTGAAAGTTATCTGAAGGGTTATGAAATCTTCCTAAATAGAGTGTTGTATATACGTTAAGGGGGGATGTTAGTTCTCAGATGGCATCAATTATGGGGGTATCCTAACATGCAGGCCCATTTGCAAGCCACGTCTCAGATTGGAGTGGTCCCTAAAAAAAATGTAACAATTTTTGCAGAAGTTTTTCTTGAAAAATGCTGGTATTTTTTAATAAAAATTTCTAAGCACTCTAATGTGCGTAAAAAAAAAAAAGTAGCATTAAAAAATGGATGCCAACGCTCTATTGTGGAACATATGGTATTATGCTTGTTGATAACGTATTTTGTGGTGAATAATTATCTGTATTGAATGCAGAAATTTTGACTCAACTTTTCAAAATCGCGCAAATTTTCCAAATTTTTATGAAATTTTGATATTTTTCAGACAACAAACAAGGATTGTTTATGGATAATTTTTGTCTTACTATCTTAAAGCACAATCGTGTTCACGAGAAAAACATAATCTCTGAATCACATGATACTAGGTAAAGTGTCTAAAAGATATGTCTCAACGCATTAAATTGACCACATGTCAGATTTCATAAAATAGGCTGGTGTACAGGAAGGTCGCAAAACAGGCTGGGGACTTACGGGGTTAAAAGAAAAAAATAAAGACTTAATCAGTTAGCCTTGCAAGAAATAGAATAAAAAGGTAATTAAAAACTCTCATGAATCCTACAATGGTACCCCAAAAAATGTAAATTTTCCCGCAAATAAAAAGCCCTCACACACTTCCACCAACAGAAAAATAAAAGTTATGGCTTTTAGAATATTGCGACGTGAAAGCATGATATTTTTAAAAGCTTTTTAAGTGGAAAGTATTATTTGTTCATGTAAGGAAAAGCTTATAAAAAGGTGTAAAATGAGTGCCTTGTTCATTTTCTTTATTTGGTATGTTTGATTATTTAAGTATGAATCATTGAATCATTTTCCACAACACACTACATCACAGGCATCCTTATGGTAAATCTGTTGTTAAAAGTACTGTTTCTTGGGTTTGAAAAGCAGTTGCCTGTGGGGAGTAGATCCAAGCTGAAGTTTTGCACCAGGAACCAGAAGCTGTTAGCTACTTGGAGTGCCATGATATGCATCTCCAAAATTGTTGCTCAAATGTGGAGACTCATTTAGTAAAGGGCCCCTGTACATTTGTTACTTGTTTTGTAACAGCTAATTCTGATAGGGTAAGGTGGCTATCATAGCTACTTTCTAACTAGTCCTCCAATAATGTATCTATTTGATGGTTATAGTATAACCTGTATATTATTAATACCTTTTTTCAAATGGGTACCATTACTTCCAATCAGGTAGTTTACTGTGTTGAGCTTCATTATTTTCTTTTTATAATGTTGGTGAGCCCTTCTACCTTTCAGGGCTCCCCTACACGCCCATTTTTGACTTTAATGGTCTGTATGGTCTTTTCTCCTAAAACCTATTGCTTGTTAGAGTAAGGACACCTGCTAAGGGGATGCTATACTCAACTTCTTTTCTGCTCAACTTGATCTTTGGTTTCCTCAACAGACGTTCATTACACAAAGTAATTTGTATGAGCATAACTCCTGAAATAATCATTTTTGTACTTTAATTTAATACTAATGACAGCGAAATAGGAGGTATCTGGGTAGTTATTTCTGAATTAGACAACTCTACAGTAACTGCTGTAGTCCCTCATTTTCATAGTGATTCACTGAAAAGTATGATGCGTACTGACTGGGGACTTGTGTAAGAGCTAAAACATCTAGGATACACAAGTAATACATGAGATGGAAAGAAAAACTAAATAGACGAATAGTAACATAGGTGTCATAGGCTGGTGGTTAAGACAGGAGTACTATTTGTTAAATGCTATATTCCTGGAAATGTCCTTAACCCCTTAAGCCGAATGCCTGAAAAGTAGTTAAAGACCAGCCATTTTTTTAGTTTTTGTCTCAATGACACAGTTGTATGGGGCCTTGTTTTTATCTGGACGTGTTGAAATTGTATGGAGGGGATTTTGTTTAAGTTCAATTATAAATATTTTGCAGATTTTTTATTTCATTTTTGTTTTTCAATTTTTTTAAGAAAATTTTTTATTTTTTTTGTACAACATTCACATTTCACAATTCAATAACTGGTAGATTTATTCTTCAGGTTAATTACTGTTGTGTGGATACCTTACATGTGTTGTTTTTTTGTAGGTGTGTTTATGTAGCGACATTTATTTTTTAAGTTAAATATTTCTTTTTATTTTATACTTTTTTTTTTATTCCTTTTTTTTTACTAAGTTTTTTATGTTTTGTTACTTTTTTTTATATACAATGAAGGGAGAACTGTGTTCCTTTATTTTTTTTTATTTTTTCTCTGGTTGTATACACTAGTAATGTATTTTGCAATAATTCAATAATTGCTAATACAATATATTACTGTGTCAGTATGACATTGATGGCAGTTGATCTGGGACAGCTCACAGTCTGCCTGACAATGGATTGTTACACAGACAAGCCATGGGGATACTCTGGGTGTTCCCAAGGATATGTTGCAGCAATACCCCGGGGACTCTGTCCGGGATCCACGGGTGTTTCCGATTACCCGACAGGAGCACAGGAAACCCTTTGATTGCGCTGCAGTGACAATCCACGGTATCAAGGGAGATAAAGCTCGGGGAGTGAAGGTTTCCCCCATTCCACCGGTGCTCGCAGGAGCTGTGATGCCTTTGGATCTGGGCTGTGTAGTACCGGCTCACCTGATGTCAGTGCTGTGTGCTAGTGGATGGGGCACGCAATAACTCCCTTGTCTGCGCGCAACGTACTCAAAAGATGTCGCTGCAGTTGAACGACTGAAATGCCGCCATCAAGATTGATGGTGGGACGGGTCGTTAAGGAGTTAAAGTTAAAATTTATCTGGCCATGTATGTTAATTTTTGTGTTAGAATTCATTGTTTTAATATACTTGTATCTTATTAATTAGATCAAAGTTAGTTTGTTGGTCAAATTATATTCATATAGATAAAGGCCTGGTGGCCTGCTGACCACTTTAGAGGGAGTTTATGAGCTCACTGCATACTGTACAGTTATACATTGAACTTAATAGCCATATAGTACATAGTAAGTTCTCCCATGTTTTTGTCACACCAGCAAGTAGCCAGCATGATATCTTTTAAATATATGTCGATACAAAGGATATAAAGTACTAGAATAACAAAGCTCATTCAAGACTAGATGTTAAAAAATGTATTAGTATATATAAGTAAAAAACCATTCAATAATGACAAAACTCAACCAATTTCCCTTTCATCACGAAAAACAAACTGTAAAAAAATAAATATAATTGCCACATCTGTGTCAGAGTAAATGTCTCTACATTTTCTCACTTATTTACCTCATGGTATTGCTCGCAAAAGAATAAGAAAAGATACAGCAGAATGGCAGATATGTCTGTTTATTTACCTCGCTCTAAACTCTCTGAAAAGATAATAATATAAAACTAACTAGTAATAATGTACATCCTCAAATAATACTTTAAGATAACTAAAGCTTATCAATTGCATTAATATAAGCATACTACACCAGGTTTCTGTTGATGAAAAAGTTATGGCTGTCAAAATATGGTGATACAAAGCAACTTGTTTCACAGTATTTATCTTTAAATGTAGCAAAATGTTCCTATATATATTATACACAGTGGTAATCATAATGACCATCTAACGTTGTAAAATCTAAACTCGCAAAAAATGGCAAAATTTAATTTTTTTCAATTCCACCTTATAAATAATGTTTTAAAAGTTTCGCAGTACATTGTATGGTAAATTAAATGTTAATATTAAAACATACAAATCATACTGCAAACAACAAGTACTTATATAACTATATCAACAGGAAAAACAGGGATCAGCAGGGAACACCGAAGAAGTAACATTGTTTTAGTTATTGATTATAGAAAATTTCCCTATCACATACTCTCCCTTGTTTTAGAAAATGTCAACAACCCCTTTGAGGTACATCACGTAATCATTATCTTTGTAATGTACTTTTATCAAAACATTTCTTTTCCGTAATGTGTAATTGTATTTGATTTTCTTTTTTGAGTATACTGTGTTGGAGGATAAATCTTTTATTGCTACCGAATGCTACAGCAGATATAAAGCTGCCTTTGTACCTAATTCTCCGGTTAAGGACTATTAGGGCCACATGGATGAAATCTTACTTTGCTGCCCCTAGCATACTCCAATCGCAGAGTGTCCCTGATCAATTTTTCCAGAGAGACTATAGAAAATTAAAGGATCTGGCTATGATTGGTTGCTTTGGGGCAATCATGTGAATTGTAGAACCTAGACAGTTTTCAAAAATGGGGCCCTTTTTAGTGCTTAATAACTGGTCATTAATTTAAAGGGGGTTTTAATCGTTTGAGTTCTCATGCGTTAGCTATTTTCTCAGATTGAGTTTAAAACCCGGGCGTGCCCTCCCCTTCAGCAGGCGTGTCTTCTCCAGGGGTGCGTCTCCCCTCATGAAGAATGTGACACATCATTTTGTTTAAAGCGGGGGATGCAGAATTTCGGATAAAAACACTCTGTAGCCTCCTGCCTGTTTATGTCTGAGCCTTGAGGCCCAAACCCCACAAGCCCCTGTCATTTGTTTTATTTAACACAACTAAAGCCAGACTGTTATTTAGTGGTGTTCATCCAAATTGTATGACAAAGGCAGAGATTTTTACTCAATACAAATTCATTTCAAGTAAAGACTCTGCTTGCTGTCAAACATGTGAGTGAAAACAATGGGGGGAGAAGGAAATCGCTTGAAAAAGGGGGGCCCTGCTCGCTTGTAATTATTGGGGTGGTGGTGCAGTGGTGACTTTTGTTTTTACAAAAGGGTTTGGGGTTTAGTCCCTACAGGGGATTTCCCCCCCCCCCAAATTTACACATTTGTAGAGAGACCCTAAAATTTTTGTTAATTCTATAATTATATTAAAAAAACCAGGGCTCCCCATATTGTTCACCCCCCAAAATATATCATTGTATCACTTTTATGTTGGAATTGCTTGGGTTCTGCAAGGATAGGACACTATATAGGGGATCTTTGTGTGTGTATATGAATAAAATTATAGATGTCTACACATATATTTTCATATCTGTTACATATGTGTACAAATTTTAAAGAAAAAAAAAAAAATACTGATGGGGCTTGAACTCCCAACCTCTGTCTTGCAGGGCTAATCACCTAAGCTCTGCACCACACAAACAGCTTATACAGATGCAGTGTTGAATCCTTATGTTATACACTACAGGTGATGATGTCATAAGGAGACGGGGCTTGCATTCGATCTGAGGAACAGAACGCCTTCTTTTCCAAGTAACAGCTTAAGGACTGGACCTGTGAGGAGGTGAAACAACCTCTTGGCAAAAGCCCCTTAAACAGCCAGTAATTGCCCAGAACATTGACCCTAAAGCTGGGAGATGTACATAAAAACTAAGTGGAAAAGTAGTGAAGCTATACAGTGATTCTATGATTGAAGTTTTTCAGCATTTTCATGATTTTAAATATACATCACAAGAAAGCAGTAAGCAAAATGAATAGAAATATATAAAATGGGTAAATAGCAGAAAGAAAAGCAAAAGTAAAGGTAAACAAAAAGACAAGAGAAGAGCACAGAAGATTAAAAGAGGAGGTTCCTTGCTAGGGGAAAGAGTGGGGTATAAAAGGGAAGAGGAGGAGGACCACAGTGGCACAAGGATGCTAGATGGTTTACATAGACAATAAAACATCTAAACACGAACTACTTGTTCAGAATGTCAGACCTAAAAACATTTTTATATCTTATCATTCTTTCCCAGTGATGAAACCAAAGTGCTGCTGTGGGACTAGCTACCTCTTAGTCTATTGGAATATACCATCTATTTAGTTATATATTTAGCTGGTTATTTAATCTTCTGGTCCTTTTAGGGCTTGTCCCCACAGCAAGGCTTATTTGTCGGTTTTTCAGACGGTTTGCAATTCTACAAACCATCTGAAAATTGACATGCAATGCTCCCCCATAGACTTTAATAGAAATTCCGCGCAGCAGTCCCCACTGCACGGATTTTCCGCCGGACGGTTTTTGACACCACCAGCATTCCTAAAAATTTAGAACATGTTCATTCTTTCGCCCAGTTTTCGGGCAGAACATGAACAGCTTGAATCAGCTTACAAAAGCTGTCCCCTTGCATGCCAAAAAAAGACTAAATATCGTAAATCTGACCGGCATTTGGTCTTTGCTGTGTAAACATATCCTTATAGTGCTGATATATTCTGCAGGGCTGTACTGGGATTGTCACTAGAGATGGGCGAATTGATTCTAACGAAGTGGAATTCGTTTAGAATTTCAGGAAAACTTCGGTTCTGAACGAAGTCGAAGTTTGGGGGACTTTGGGTGAACGAAGTGTGCTTTTGATTGATAAAATGGCTGCGAGCACATGGCGCTAAATGGGGCAATGCACTCTGGGAGGAAGAAGGGCATAGCCTGCATGACATGTGCAGAGATGAAGCCAATCAGAGACCGGTGGGATTCTGTGACGTCACCGCAATATATAAATCCGGGCGCGACGCTGGGAGCTCATACCGCTCTTACTGTACTGATCAAGGAAGGTGCTGCCGCGGCTGATTGTTACTGAAGAACTGATTTTTATACAGCGATTTTTGTGGGGTGTCTCAGCTTGTCTCAGAGACTGCTTCTCTTAACGTTCTATTTCTGATTTTTTGGGGAATTGGATCTGAAATCCAGTGTGCGTCCACTGCAGCTGCATATACATTTAAATCCTATCTGCTCACAGCACATTAAATATCCAAGGGGGATCTAAGCCAGTTCCTGTTGTATTCATTTAAGAAAACAGCGTTTTTTCAATACAAATACCACTTAATTTTTGGCTCTCAATTCCCCTTGGCGCAATTTACATCCGGGGGTTAATAAAAAATTTTTATTCAGCTGGGTGATCCCCAAGAAGGGCATTTTAACGCCAAATTATAATTTTTCA